>PVJX010005768.1:0-82572 GCA_004027295.1 Dolichotis patagonum
CATTCTTTCTGGGGTGAGAAGGAATCTCAGTGTGGTTTTAATTTGCATTTCTCTCATGATTAATGATGCTGAACATTTTTTCATGTATTTATTTGCCATTCATATTTCTTCATCTGAGAACTGTGTATTCATTTCAGATGCCCATTTTTGGATTGGGTCTTTGAATTTTGAGGGTCTGATTTTTTAAAATTCTTTATAAGTTCTAGACAGAAGTCCTTTGTCTGAGGGACAATCCATTAAGATTTTTTCCCAATTTGTGGATTTTCTTTTCACTATGCTGGAAAACTCTTTCAACATGCAGAAACTCTTTAATAACATATGGTCCTAGTTATTGATTCTGGGAGGTATTTCCCGTGCAGTTTGATTCTTGTTCATGAATTCTCTACCTACCCCTATATCTTCAAGGTTTTTACCCACTTTGTCTTTCAACAGATTTAGTGCTTCTGTTTTAATGTTTAGATCTTTGATCCATTTACATTTTGTTTAGTACATAGTGATAGGCATGCGTCTAGTTTTAACCTTCTGCATATGGATAGCCAATTTTTCCAGCACCATTTGTTGAAGAGACTGTCATTCTTCCAGCAAACATGTTTGGCCCCTTTATCAAATATAAGGTGGTTGAGTGAGTTTGTGGTTGTGGTTGTATCTACCAATCTATTCCATTGATCTTCAGGTCTGTTTTTATTCCAATATTGTGTTGATTTTATTACTGTAGCTTGTAGTGTAATTTGAAGTCAGGGATTGTGATGCCTCCTGCCTTGCCTTTGCTGCTTAGAATTGCCTTTGCTATTCTAGGTCTCTTCTGGTTCCAGATGAATTTTAGGAGTGATTTCTCTAGATCTACGAGGTATGTTAGTGGTATTTTGATTGAAATTGCATTGAATCTGTATAGTAATTTTGGGAGAATGGCCATTTTCACAATGTTTGTTCTTCCTATCCATGAACAGGGGATGTCTTTTGATTTTCTGAGGTCCTCTTCGATTTCCTTTTTCAGGGTATTATAATTTTCCTTGTATAGCTCTTTTACTTCTTTTGTGAGATTAATTCCTAAGTATTTCATTTTTTTGGATGCTAGTGTGAAGGGTGTGGCTTCTCTTACCTCTCTTTCACTATTTTTGTTGTTAGTGTATAGGAATGCTATTGATTTTTGAGTATTGACTTTGTATCCAGCTACATTGCTGAATTTACTTATTATATCTAGGAGTTTTTCCATGGAGTTTTGGGGGTCTTCTATGTAAATTATCATGTCATCTGCAGATAATGATAATTTAACTTCCTCTTTTCCTATCTTTACTCCATTTATTTCTCTCTCTTGTCCAATTGCTCTGGCTAGTAATTCCAGTACTATGTTGAATAGGAGCGGTGACAGTGGACATCCTTGTCTTGTACCTGATTTTAAGGTAAAGGCTTTCAGTTTTTGGACATTTAGTATGATGCTGGCTCTAGGTTTGTCATAGATGGCCTTTATCATATTGGGGTAAAGACCATCTTTTCCAATTCTCTATATGGTTCTTATCATGAAAGAGTGTTGGACCTTATCAAAGGCTTTTTCTGCACCTATAGAGATGATCATGTGGTTCTTGCTTTTGTCTCTATTGATATGGTGGATTACATTTATTGATTTACGTATGTTGAACCATCCCTGCATTCCTGGGATGAATTCCACTTGATCGAGGTGAATAATCTTCTTGATGATTTGGTGCATCATGTTTGCTAATGTTTTATTGAGAATTTTTGCATCTGTGTTCATTAGGGAGATTGGCCTATAGTACTCTTTTTTAGCTGGGTCTTTCTCAAGTTTTGGTACTAGAGTAATATTTGCTTCCAGGAATGACTTAGGAAGAATTCCTTTCGCTTTCAATTTCATTGAAGTGTTTGAGGAGTGTTGGCATTAAGTCTTTTTGTATTTCTTGTAGAATTCTGCAGTGAATCCATCTGGGCCTGGGTTCTTCTTTGTTGGCAAGGTCTTAATTACATTTTCAATTTCATTAATAGAAATTGTGTTATTCAGCAGTTTTACATCTTTCTGATCTGGCTTTGGTAGTTCATATGCATCTAGGAATCTGTCTATTTTTTCAGTGTTATCAAACCTATGAGAGTAGAGGTTTTCGAAATAGGTGTTGATAATCTTCTGTATTTCCACAGAGTCTGTAGTAATTTCACCTTTTTCATTCTTTTTTGCATGAATTTGAGTTTTTTCTTTCCTTTTTTTAGTAAGGTTGGCCAAGGGCTTATCAATTTTATTTATTCATTCAAGAACCAACTCTTTGATTCATTGATTCTTTGAATTGTTTTCTTAGACTCTATTGCATTAACTTCTGCTCTAATCTTCATAATTTCTTCCCTTCTTTTGTCTTTGGGCTTGGCTTGCTCTTCTTTTTCTAGATTTTTGAGGTGTAGCATCAGGTTGTTTGTTTGTGTTCCTTCTATCTTCCTGATGTGGGAACCCAGTGCAATAAGTTTTCCTCTGAGAACTGCTTTCATTTCATCTCACAAATTCTGGTATGTTGTGCTTGTATTTTCATTTGCTTGTAGATATTGTTTAACATCTTCTTTCATTTCCTCTATGGCCCATTGATTGCTCAAGATTTACTCAGTTTTCATGTGTTTGTGAGGTTTTTGCAGTTGCTTTTATCATTAATTTCTAGTTTCATGGCACTATGATCCAATGACATGAATGGGATAATTTCAATTCATTTGCATTTAATTAAATATGTTCTGTGGGCTAGTATATGGTCTATTTTAGAGCATGTGCCATGAACTGCTGACAAGAATGTATATTCTGATGTTGTTGAATGGAAAACTCTATATACGTCTATCAAGTCCATTTGTTCACAGGTGTGATTCAGTTCTGTTTTTTCTTTGCTGATTATCTGTCTAGTTGATGTATCCCTTTGTGTCAATGGCATGTTAAAATCTGTTTTATTTGTGTTATTACTTATTTGATTTTGTTATTTCTGTTAATATTTGCTTTGTATAGCTGAATGTTCTGGAATTTGGTGCATATGTATTTAAGATTGTTATCTCTTCCTCTTGAAGTTTTCCCCTAACTAGTATGCAGTGACCTTCATTATCTCTTTGGATTATTCTTGTTTTCAAGTTCAGATTGTCTGCAAACAGAATAGCTACTCCTTCTTTTTTTTTTTTTTTTTTTTGTTTCCTGATGCATGAAGTATTGTTTTCCATCCCTTGACTTTCAGTCTATGTATGTCCTTTTGGGTTAGATGGATTTCTTGTAGACAGCGTATGGTTGGCTGTTGTTTCTTGATCCATGCTGCCAGTCTGTTTCTTTTGATTGGTGAGTTGAGGCAATTTACGTTAATGGTTATAACTGTTATATATTGGTTTATTGTTGATGTGTTATCTTCCTGCTGTTATATCCTTAGTTTTCTCTTCCACTTAATTGTCTGTCTTGCTTGGTGGTTTTATCCTATGTGTATCTAGAATGTCTTTCAGCATTCTTTGTATGGTTGGTTTGGTGTTCACAAAGTTTTTCACCTGTTCTTTGTCATGGAAGTATCTTATTTCTCCATCCATTTTGAAGGACAATTTTGCAGGGTACGTCAGACTGGGTTGGAATTTGGTTTCCTTTAGGATCTAAAATACTTCATTCCATGCTCTTCTTGACTTCATTGTTTGTGTTGAGAAGTCTGCTGTGATCTGATAGGTTTTCCTTTATAGGTGATCTGTCTTTTCTCTCTAACAGCTTTTAGTATTCTGTTTCTATGGTGGATTTCTGGGATGGTGATTATTATGTGTCTGGGTGTAGTTTTATTTTGGTTTGTAGTTTTATTTTGTATATATATACATATATATTTACATATATATATACATATATATTTTGTAGTTTTATTTGGAGTTCTATATGCTTCACTAATCTGTATGTCAGTTACCATTGTCATGTTTGGAAAATTTTCACCTATTACTTCTGTAAATACCCTCTTGATATCATTTGGGCTGTCCCCTTCTTTTTCATTTTTCCCTATTAATCTTATGTTATTTTTCTTTGCATCATCTTGCAGTTGTTGAATTGTTATTTCCTGATTCTTTGTTATTTTTAAAAGATCTTTCCTTTCCTGTTCACTAGTGGCAATCTTATCTTTGAGGTCTGACATTCTATCTTCACTTTTGTTGAGGTGGTTTTGACAGCTTTCAACAGAATTTTTGATTTCTTGTATATCTGTTTCAATCTGCTTCATGTATTCTGTTTGTTTCTGATGGTTTTCATTCAGAGATTCTGTTTTCTTTGTTCCTCTAATTTTTTAGCTGTGTCTTAACTAGATGTGTTCACTATTTCTTTCACTACTTTTATCATTTCTTCTTTTACCTGGGCAATTATTTCTGATTTGAATTTCTGCATAGCTTCCCCTAGTTGCTTCTTTATTTCAGTTGATATCATTTTATTCATTTCAGGTGTATCGCTTCTATTTTCTTCTATGTACATGGCTCCTAGGCTTTCTTGTGATGGGCTGGAGATTTGAGCCTGCCTTTTGGTCTTTCCTTTTGTCATTTTTCTTTATTTCCTTTGTTTGAGTGGTGTTCCAAAGCTTCCTCTTTGTGTGTGGTGAATCACCTCCTGCACCCTCAGCTCCTGGAGCAGTCTCAGCTCCCCTGCAGGCTCTTGGCTCCCTTAATATAGAGGCAGAAACTGGGCATGGGCTACCATCCCCTGTCCTAGAGGGGTGGATATGAACTCAATCGCTGACAGTGCTTGTCTTAAGCTCTCCCCAGGTGAGCCCAAATGAGCCTAGATTCCTCCTGTGTGGTCTCTGCCTCCTGAACTGAAAGAAGGCTGCTGGGCATGGTGGACTGAGGCCCTGGAATCTGCTGGGCCCTGTCCAGTGTCCCCAGTAGCTCCCCAGAAACTCAAACACTGGGAGTGTAGGTCTCCAACTCTCCCCAGGGCACCGGTACTCACCTAGGGCAATCCCCACTCTCTTGCAGGCTCTTGTCTCCCTTAATTTAAGAGCAGCTATTTCAAAGATAGCAAGATGCATTATGGTAGCTATTTTGATTTACTATTGTCTTCTTTTGAAGACATTCATTGTTATGTTTTTGTTGGTTCACTTGTTTTGTTCTGTTGATTTTCACTATGTCTTAGGGTATCTGCATTTATTTTGAGGACAGAAAGAGGCATCACGGTAACTATTATTGATTTTGTATTGTTTTGAAGTCCTGGGTCATTTATACTGGTTTGTTTTGATTGGTTTTATTCTGTTTTATTTTCCTTTGTTTTATCCTCTTTAAAATTAAAAAAAAAAAACAATGTTTACTATCAGATCCCAAGTTGTCTACAACCATATGTTTCTAGAGGTCAGAAATCCAGAATCTTTTTCACTGGGCTAAAATCACAGGTATTGGTAGAGCTGATTTCTTCTGAAGGCTCTAGAGGACACTTTTCCCTAACCCTTTTCAGCTTCAAAAGGCAGCCTGCGTTCCTTGGTTTGTGACTCTTATAGTTTTCAAAATCAACAATGACTTCTTGAGTCTTTCTCATTGTGTATCACTCTTTTTTTCCAATTATTGCTTTTCATTAGTGTACGTTTGCAGGACACAGTGGTCACATTCCTGGGGGAGTTAGTACAAGTACATAACACATCTCAGTTGCTTCTTCACACCCCTTTCCTCCCTGCCACCTCTCCCTTTTCATCATTTTATATCCTTCCTTTTTTCATTACACATCATTTTGACTAATCTGCTTTCTTCCTCCACTTTTAAAGGAACTTTATGATTACATTGGGCCCTCCCATATAATCTAGGATAATCTATCTTTATTTTAAGGTCAGTGGAATAGCAACAGAACTTCCAGTTACAATCTTAATTTCCCTTCACTGTTTCCAGAAACAGTCACTGTTTCCAGAGACTAGGATGTGAACATGTTTGGGAGACCATTATTTTGCTTAGCACAACAAAGCAAACCTTCTGCTTGAATATTAGTCTGTTCTACTCCATCCTAGCCAGCCTTTGATAATATATAATGAGATGCTCCCTAACATCACTTTAGCATAAAGAGAAATCAAAAGTGCTGAAAGCTGTTTTGATATTTAAAAATGGCATAGGGTTGGCTCTTCCAAGTTAATGTCATAAATCCAATATTAATTTTATTATATACACAGTTTTATTTATGTATAGTCTGAGTAAAAAAAGGATCATTACATTGGCAGGAATTCATATGTCAACTCCACAAGTTCTTTAATACCATTGACAGATCATGGGTTTTGGCATCAAGGAGACTAGAGCTAGAATTTGGGCCAGAACATGGGCCAGAACTAGAATTTGATGACAAGATCTAGCAGTGAGACAGTGAGCCAATTGTTTAGAAACTCTGAGGCTCCTTTCTCTATTTTACAAAATGAGTTTATAATTATCTGCCATTAAATATTTTTTGAATTCACAAAAATAAGTTTGAATAAATCATATCAGATAAAATAACCCAATACTTCCTCAAATTATAAATTTCATATGTTAAAAGGATATTTATCTTCATTTCTTCTGTCTGAACTATTATATTTTCTGTGCTCCTGCTTTCACTCCTACCTGTCTTCATTCACTTCATAAAGTGGATTTACAATATAATAGATTTTAAAATATAAATATTATCATGTGTCCCTTATTAAGTTGCTCAGTAACTTGACATTTCATATTAACTTATCTGCAAAAATACCTTATTCATTAATTCAGTTAATACTTGCTGAGTATCTTAGGCTTGAAGAAAGTGTTAGGCATCAGTCTACAATTCCAGTCCTTATGAATTTCATAGATCTATCCATTTTCCCCACAGAGTCAGTAACTGGGAAGAAAGGTAAGAAAATCTTAGTATAAAGAATGCTTACAGGAAAACTTTTATACTAATGTGTATGTAAGCATGTTCCATGTTCCTGAGGGAGAGAGAGAAGGGAGGAGAGAGAGAGAGAGAGAGAGAGAGAGAGAGAGAGAGAGACTAAAACAGAAAACCATGTAACATGATGTAAAAATGTATGAATGAGGGATGATCCATAGTAAAAGAAAGAGTTTTATGAATAGTTATAAAATATGTGTATTCTATGACCATAAATTTTTATTTTGGTAAAGAGATTATTTGATCAGTTTTCAAAGTGATCAAATCCTTGTAACATGATTTGTTTTAGGAACTGTTGAAGTATTTGTTCAGAAGCTTCAAGCAATATTACCATAGCTGTACCAGAAAAAAAGATAGCACATTAGACCAGGACAGGTGTCTGGCAACTTTTTATTGAGATGTTTGTTGATTCCACAATGCTCTTCCTCATAGGCACCATAAAAGTTAACTTCATACCAACATAAGACCATATGGTATGGGAGAAAAAAATGGACTCTGAGAAGCTGAACTTCACATTGTAGCCTTCATAGTAATGAGCTGCCGGACTTAGCAATGAACAGCCTTTAAAATCTGTTTCTTCAATTTTAGATCATTTCCATAGTGAAGTCTTTAAATATACTATACCTTCACATTATTTAGGAAGCACTCAACATACATCCATTCTTTTCCATTTCAATTCCTTGTTTGAATTATTTGGATAATTTGCTACAAGTCAGTATCTGGAAATGTAAGGAAAGGAATCTGGCATTCTTACAGAAATCTCTAGAAGACTAGCAATTTCTGTGTGACATAGTTTAAGAAATATTTTAAAAATATTGTTACTCTATTTTCAGAAGAATTTCCAGCATCTGGTTTTAAATTTTAATTGCATAATCAGGAACCATTATTTCTATTTTTACTTCTTAATTATCCATGTCTTAGTTGGTGTCAGACAAATGGAAAGCATACAATAAATACGTTAGTGAAATCTTGTGATGAATAGGATTAGAAAAATAAATAATACAAATAAATAAAATTAAAATTAAGACTAAAATCTGTCTAGTATATCGAGAATTTAGCAGTAACACACCAAAAATGACATTATCATTGATATATTTTGATATTACAGTATTATTTTACAAAGCATTCCCTAATTTGTAACAGTGCAAATAATCTGGGGAATAAATGAATTCTACTCACAAATCGACAAGAAAATTTAAACAAAATGTATAAAGTTCTAAAGTAACATTTACAAACTGGTTAAGTTATGACTGTTATAGGAATATAAAATGACAGTCAAATATGTAGCTAGTATTCAGGAATGACGTAAGTAGTTAGATGTTAAAATTGAATTCAAAGGTGAATTTGTAGAACAAGGAAATAATTGCATAATTAAGAATGCTGAAGTGAATGTAATAATAGATGGAAAACTTGTTTATTTCCTACTGGGCAGTAAGATGGATATTACCAAATTTTCTACAGATTAGAAATCAAGTACATACTTGACCAATCATGCATATTTTTCCTTTTATGGGCAATCATGATTATTGTTTTCTACAACTACATTTCTACCCTCTGTGGAACTACAATAAGAGTCAGTAGAATCAAAATGTGTCTCCTCTAAAACAGATGATCCTCACCTTTCTGAAGGAACACTCAATAACTTCTTTGTATTTTTTCAAGTGGCTGACATTTGTTCCTAAAAAGAAAAATCTATTTTCCAATATAAATTGTCATTTAAGCAAAACTACTGTTAAACCCAGTTAACATTAATTGGATTTTAAATCTAAGAATCCATCTCTTAATCCAGGTGCCAAGAAGTATTTTGAATCTGTTTTTACAGATTAGGAATTTAGAAGATCCAAACAAACATTTTTTTTTTTTTTTTTTGTACCCGGGATTGAACTCACAACCAAAAGTCATGTAATTTTCCCATTATTCTTTTTTCATTTGTGTCTATTTTGGGGCAATAAGAGGGACAATGTTGAAAGATAGCCAAATCTTCACTTCTTATTTAATCTAAGTGTTTTACTGAGTCTACTTTACCACTGATTAGGAAAGACAGGTTAAATAAATGGCTGTAAAAACATTTTCATGAAAATGAAAATAAAAAGTATGAGATTAATTCCCCAAAGCACCTTGGCAAAATGAAAAAAAAAGTATCATTAAAGATATAGTTAATACTGCTCAATTTAACTAATAGATGACTGGGATGTTGATCAGAAGGTATATCTTCTCTGCATCATGATATAAAGAAAAGATGTTCCCATAGTTGAAACTCTTAGATGTCCCCTAAAGTCCTGATTATTTATGCTCCTAGACCACACTCTTGGCTGAATCTGAACATATTTCCCAAGACCTAAACACCCAAGGCTAAGAAGGCAGATGTCCTCCTTGACGTCTTTCCATTTCCTTGAGGCACTGTCATAGCTGGTAGAATCTATAGCTGTGTCTTTTATGTATGTGTACTCACTGACTTTTCCTGTTCTCTCTTTGTGCCCATAGTAGACATCTTCTGTTTGCTCCAACAGAATTACTTTCTACCCGTTTACCCTGTTCTGTATGCCAGTAGTATCAAAGGAAGGTTTGCTTTCTGGTTACTAATTATCTTCTGACAATGGATATTTTGACAAAAGATTCGAAGGTACTATAATGGGAGAATGAGGTTAGGATGTCCATCTCTTCAGATCTGCCTTTGGTGGTACTGTGGGTTCATCACATCACCCTACGGAAGATCACAGGTCCTCTTATAGAGACCTGCACTGAATTTTCTTCTGCTACTTTAAGACCAAAGACTATTAACAACAATATATTTCCTTTAGTCTTTGTGTATTGGCCTATTATAGTTGTTTATCCATGAACTCTATCCACACATTTTTAAAAGTCTTTATGAAACTGTTCTCAGTGTTCAAGCTTAACCATCTCATCATACTGTTCCTGAGATCTAAATTTGTGGTATAAAGCCCCATCTCAAGAGCAGCTGACCTTAGATCACTTATATTGTATTTTCACCAACATTCTAGAGCTAAAAGGGGATCTGACTACCTAGAAAAGATGAAAACAGGGAGTAAAGAGAAGTTACCACTTTAAGTAAATTATTTTCTCACACCACACTAACAAATCAGAATCCTCAATCTTACCCAACACTATAACACACTAGATCTTTTTTAAAAACTTTACTATCTTCCATTAATTCTTTCTCTTAAAAGAGAAGATAACTACACATCAACACAATTAGAAAAATAGAAGTATTTAAAGTATAAATTTGCCATATATTTGACATTTAATTTTGTACACACTCTTATTTTTTCCTTAATTGCATTTGATCTTATAGGTATTGGATCCTAATATGTATCAACTGTATTTTAAAAATTTTTACCTTGACCTTTTCTTCCAGTTCTTGCAGAACAGAGTAGTGTCTATATTCTTTTTTCCTGTAACAGATGATTTCCCTTTCCTGTTTCATTTAATCTTATTCTATGTCCTGTGGCAGTTCCTGTAAGACTTACTGATTCTTATCCCTCTGTGATTTTATTGCCAAATACCACACTTTATTGGGAGGTTAAAAGTCTGTTTGCCTTTAAGTTATTATCAAATGTAACTTTTAACAAAATCAAAGCTTTACCATTTACTGAACTCTTATTCTGGTTTTATGCCAATGACTTCAAATACGCAGTTTCATTTAATTCTTATAACAGTCCTATCAGGTAGGTATGCATAGATTCATCACTTTCAGGTAGTTAAATGTAGTGCTGATGAAGACCTGATGAAGACCTGATGAAGGTGACACTTTGAAGAAACAATTGAATTGGAACTCAGATTCTTGACCCAAATCCCAAGCGCTTAACTGCTTTACTCACAAGGAGAATATAAAAGATAATATAAGATCAGTGCTGAATTGAGACTTTGGAGAGAGAACCTGTGTTCAAATTCTGATTGTTTCACCACCTAGCAGTGGATGTTAGGAAAGTTTTAAAGGTTTTCTGTGTTCTAGATTCTTAATCTTTAGAAGGGTAATAACAATACATTTGTTCCTCAGTATCTACATACCGCCATCCCACCATATGCACCAAAATTCATGAGTGTTTAAAGTTCATTACATTCACATCATTTTAATAGCATAGTATTTGCATATTACCTATGCATGTTTTTCTGTACATTTTAAGTTACATGTAGATTTATTCTAATCCGGTAAAATATAAATGCTATATAGTTATACTTTATTCAAGGAATAATAAGAAAAAGTTTGTATGTGTTTAGTTCACATACAGTTTTTTAAAAAGCATATTTGATCAATGATTGATTTTATCTTTGGTACAGAACTAGTGGATATGAAGGGCTGGCTGTACTTATAAGTATTCCTTGGGGTTATGGTTACTAAATACATTAAAACACATGGACCCTTACTGTGGTCATTACTAGATATTAGTATTATTTTTTAAAACATTATTGTCATCAATAGTACTTCAAGAATGAGTCAAGTTCTTCCAACATTAGAAAGGCCAGGAACTTAAAGTTCTTTACAAATAATGTAAAAACATTCTTTTCATTAGAAATAAATTATTTACAATTAAAGGCCTAGAGTTTTGAATGTCTTCCAAACATAAACGAATAAACAATTCCATATTTCTTTATGAAGCTGATTTTAGTTTATTCTTCTGGTTGCTCATTCATCTTTGAAGTGGAAAGTTTATCAGAGATTTTATCAAGAAACATTACAGAGCAGGAACTCCTTGACGATAACTCTCATTTTATATTTTTTGAAAATTTTTAGTCTTGAAGATAACAGTTTTAATAATGGTCAGAGTTTTCTGAGATTAATGAGTTAAGCAACAAAGTGAATGTTGAAAACCTGTTAGTTTGCTAACAGACTTAGCAAATGAATATAATTACTACCTCACTGAAGAGTTCACTAAAAAGAAATTGCCCTGAATTTCCATAGCTTAATTTTATGATGCTTTTTTCTGGATATAAATTAGCCCAATGCTTTTTCTTCTGTTCTGAAACCACAAAGTAAATTTATCAATCTACTCTTGAATCCTAAAGATGTTAATCAGAGGCAGAGGCCAAAATAAAGAAAGATAAGTAAATTAGATTTTTACACTTCTTTAATTATTTTTAAAAACAACATAACCCTTTAAGTCAATCATGTACCTCCCCGGAACTCAGGATGCTCACCTTAAAGAAGATTAAATTATATGTTGCCTTGAGTTCCTTGAAATTCACATAATCTCCTATTTTTATGAAATACATAGCTTTGCAAAGATCACTCTCCCACACACACAGAGATCTACATACTTTCATCTTCTCTTCCTCAATCATAATACCTAGAAGGGGAGGTCCACATTGACTGGGTCATCTGGGAAGTGATTCAGATTCTTAACAGGGAAGATATTATGAAAATTTCTCAAGAAACAAGCAGGCGAGTAACTCTCATGTTCTGAAGATCCCTGAATATATATTCATGTTACCTAGTTTGCCCATGGCTGTACATGAGAAATACCAGTCTTAGTCAATAGCTAGCCTCCCCTTCCTTTCCTTCCCAGCTATTAACAGAAGAAGAATCAAATCATGTGAGTGAACTGACTAAATATAGAAAGCAGTTAAAGTCACTAGAAGCTGGGGTACATCTCTACTCATACGTAAAAAGTTTCTGCAAGTAAAATTACTTTTCTCAGTTTAGAAGTTTACCTCTAACATTTTATCAAGATATTCATCTGCCTTCATTTTATGTATAAGTGTATACACACACACACACACACACACATATATATACATATATACATTTATGTGTATACATACAAAATATGTGTGTGTGCATACTCATATAAAAGTTAGATTTTAGGAGACAGTTATTGTACTTGATCCTGGAATTTTTCACAATTATTTTCATGTAGTGCATGTAGCTACTCTTTTTAAAGACAGCTTTCTTTGATTAGGTTGGTGGTGTCTTGCATTTCTGCTATTACAAAGTCAAATAATTTGCTATTGATTCTGCTTTGAACCTGAAGTAATGATTCGGTGTTGGCACAGAGTGTAATGAATGTGGATCCACTGTTGCCCCAGGGTTTATTCTCAGACTAAGCCATTTTCCCATGTAGCCAATGTGAGTTATTTTTAAAAAATTAAATAAATTTGAAAGGATTCATGTTATCTTCTTGTTCGCAATAAGCCCAGAATTTTCAAGGTGCTATCTTAAGATGAGAAAAAACCCTCAGACATACGTAATCCTACTGGAAAGATTATATAGGATTTGGTCTAATCCTTATTTTTTCTACATTTTTATCTTCAACTTTTATCAAACTAAATCAATGAATATGGCTAGTATCGGGGCTTTTTTTTACCTTAATGGACTTTTTAAAACATCAGCTAAAGCTTGTTATATTTCTAATTTAGAATCTTAACTCCCCATAATGAAATGTGTCCCTAAATTCTCATCAGATATTTACTTTGAAAGGATTTGTACAACTTCAGAAATGTTGAGCTAAAAATGAGAAAAAGGTTTAAGCCTAATTTATTTTAACTCTCATTTATAAATTTTTTATTTACTTATATTTTTACCATTTAATATAACTATGGTCTGACATGTTTGCAAACAAATTTTCCTTTTCCTTCACTGGGTCAAAAGCCTAGAAATTGTTTATTTGCGCTGGAAAAGAATGATAAATATGATAGCTAAATTTCTTTTAAATGCTTACTATGTGTCAAACGCTTAGTTAAGAAATTAACAGTGTGTGTATTCCATTTCTGTAATTCCTCCAGGAGGTAGGTGTCATCATGCCATTTCAAAGAAGCAAATTCAGGCTTCTGAAGCTTAACTTCTATGCACATAGCTAAATGAGTGGAGAAGATGGAAGAGAATTGGAAGCAGCTGTGTCTAAATCGGTGTATCAGCCAGGCCCCTTGAACTAAGGAACTTTAACTGGGTATTATTTTTTTAAACTCATGAAAAGTTTAATCTTAATTTTTTACAGGGATATTTACTTTTCTTACACTCAGGAATGTTCATCTGCTTTTTGAAGTTCTAATCAACATGTAGTGAACTAGTTCTATCTGAAATGCACAATTATATAAGTTTTGGGGTATATGTTGCCTTGTGAAACCATCAGCACAATCAAGAAAATGAACAAATGCCTCATACCTGAGAGACACTTTGTGTTTCCCTATAATCCTTCAAGCCACACCAGTCTCATTCTCTACCCTGCTGTTACAACCACTGTCTTGCTTTCTGTCACTATACATTAGTTTGTATTTTTTAAAATTGCATTTACATAATGTCATGGAGAATATATATATTTCCCTAATAATTTTTTTGAGTTGAAGCTACAATGCATATATAAACAGTTAATGCTTACTGGGCACTTTGGAGGAGACTAATAGTTACCATTTATAAAGGTTTATAGAGAAATCACTAAAGATACTGTGGCTTCTCGAGATTAGTAAGATTAAAGAGTCTTTTCTATTTAAAACCTGAATATAGCAGAAAGACATGATGGTTGTAAGCCTGAAGTGGTGGCTGGAAGCTGAGCCCCTGAAAGGAACTATCCTTGATCTCATCCTGAGTGACTCTGTGCAAGAATGCTGGGGAACCCATAATCTCTTCTTTTTGTCTGATTTCCATCTGGTGCTGCCAGTCATGGGAACCCAAAAGCAAGCCAGAGAACCATTGATCTAGCCTATATTCAGTTTCCAAGAGCATACAGGGTGGAGAGATGGGGAGAATAAAGCTGCACAAGTAAAATACGAATATCTAATAAACTAGTCTCTGTGTGGTATGAATTTGGGACTCGGGAGTTGTGTACAAAACTATGAGATTGCTGAGTCTAAGGGCCATGCCTAGGAATCATTATGCTTAAATAGGAATCATGAGAGAATTTCTATAATGCTTTTTAGTTTCTTACAGAAGAAACTGGAAGATAAATAATAAAAACTGCCTTCAGATTTCAAAGAAATTACTATGTAGAAGAGATATCAGAATTTAAAACAAATGCAGAAGCAACAGAGACAAGGGACAAATGAGTGAAAATTACAGGGTGGTAGGCATCTGTTCAATGCATGGGAAAATTATCTTGTAACCTTGGCTCTCAGTCTTTGGTAAGGGTGCCTTAGCTGCTTATATTATTGGAGGTGGTCGAGAGGTAAATATTTGATGAGATCATAAATGTAAAATGCCTCATAAAATATAAATTTAAGTGATGATAATGATGATGACAATGATGAAGACAAAATATAAAACAGTTTGCTTTCACTAAAAACTGTACTGTGAAATTCAAATATGTTACTAGTAAAGGGACAGAGCAAAAATAATTATACTATTGGGGACCTATAATATGCTTTGCTAAGTATTTTATCCTACCTTATCTAGTAGCAACCCTGTTATATACATGTGAGTATCCTCATTTATAAATGAGGAAGGAGAATATTAAACAAAGAAGTAAGAATTTAGGCATTGTGGTTCCAGAAACCAGACTACTGTCCAGTGTGTTATACTTAAATGAGGCTGATCAAGTTACTGATCTATCACACAGAACAATTAGAGTATGATTCTATAATAATCTATTGTAGTTCCCAACCAGAATACAGACTGGGTGGTTGCTAGTTCACACCATTGATTCATACCTGGGATGAAGCTCAACCATCATTCTTGGGCAGCATCAATCGCTAAACATATATAAACCATTAAGTTACTGAGCTAAATAATGTAACTTTTTCCCACTGTCTTCAGTAGGATGGAGGTGTCTCAGTAAGGCTTGAAATCACTCTGTTTGATGATGTAAAATTCTAAAATGTTAAGTGGCAGTGTTCAAAAAATCTCTCAGACTTTGGAAGTCATTCCTAGTCTTAAATGTAGTTCCCAAACTATTGTCTTAATATTGACATTTATATGTCTTATTCCTCTAGGAGTCAGCAGTCCTTAGACTGTGTTAAGATTTCTGTAGAAAGTGAGTTGGAGGTCTTTCACTTTGCATTCTAGCACAATCGTTGGAGAGTACTTCATTTGTATAATAAAAGAGCAACGTGAGAGGAAAATAGTCACAGTATTCAAAGGGCAACGTCATTTTTGCCTCTTGCTAGATAATGTCAAGACTGAAGGGCTTTTAAATTGTGACAACTGCCTGCTTCTTGTAACAGCAGTCCTCATGATTATCACCTTCTGACAAGACTTGGGATATAAATTGAAAGGCAATTGTGAGATATTTCACAAATTGACTTAATATTGAAGATCCAATTAGACACATTGCTTTGACTTTGTTTGCAGAGCTGTTGAAATGTGTGCTCTGAGAAGGAATTTCAGCTATCAAGTGCAAGAAGGAGGGAGAAGAATCCATGTGTTGTTTTATGACTCTTCATACAAATTTATCATGCAGCCTGTTTTTTTAAGGGAGAAATTTTTTTTTACAAATAAATAATCATCCTGATGTATAGCCTCAAGGAATATATTCATCATCCTATAGTTTTCTTTTGATTTTTTCATTATTGGACCCAGATTCTCTCCAATTTTGGAACATCTGCCTGTCTATATTACCTGATATGTGGCTTGCATTTGCTTTTGTTTTTGTGAATACCTTATTATTTATACAGCTAGGAAAGGAGAAGTAAACTCTACAAGGGTAGGAACTGTGCATTTCTTTTATGTAATTTGGTGCTGCCAAGCATGGGGCTAAGCATAGGGGTAAGGACCCAAGAATTGTGATGAAAATGTCAATGTCAGTGAAAGGGGATAAGAATGTTATAGAGATTCAGAACAGAAAAGAAAGCTGTGACTGAAAAGCTGGATTCTGGAGCTTTAGGAGCGTGTTCAAACAAGAACCAATCCTTTGTGCCTGTGATAGCAACCATTAGCTGATTTCCAAGCAGTTTGTACTCTTCCTATCTATCTTATTCCATGAAGGCCATGACTGGAGCAGAGTTTACTCAGAGAACTATGACAAAGTTACAGGAGAACATGAGTCAGTTAAAACAGTTTTTGATCTTTCCTAACAAAGGAGAATGAAAAGTTTTCCCAAACACTAAAACCAACTTTTCTAGACTTGAAACTGAAACTTGGATCTGACCATATGAATCATAATGATATAGGGGAAGTAAATGTAACTCTTAACTTGCTAGATCCTAATATGCCAAGTTTGTGTTCCCAAACACCGAAAAATGAATTCTAAAGAACAATGAAGGTTATAAGTAGGAAATATTTATTGAAAGAAAAAGTCAGAGAGAGAGGAAGACAGAGAGAGGGAGAGAGACTCTTGAGAGACAGGAGAGGACCCAAAAAATGTGTTGCCGTGGACCCCACTTTACAGAGAAAGTTTTATAGAGCAAAATCATGAGGTGGCTAAAATGTGGGGCAAAACTATGATAAACTAGTAAGTTTACAGGTTCAGTTTCTTAAGTAATACTGATCTAATGGGGAAGCGGGTCACATAGTGAATGTACATGTAAAGAACAAAGACCTTTTTAGGAAGAGATCAATCAAGGGGCCTTGGGCACCCACCAAATTGACTGATATTAATATATTGCTTACCTCTCAGGAAGGTGTGTCGTCTTGGTCATTTTGTCTTTATCTTGAGGTCTAGTTTCCAATAGATGTGCCTTATAATAATTTTTATCCTCTGTATTGACTCTTCCAAAGGCCTGTCCCTGTCTGACTACCTCTAATGATTTTTCCCCACTTAGCTGTCTGTAATAATGACATCTGATGTACCCATGCCATTGACATCAACACTGTCTGTCTTCTACATGTTCCAAGTGCCAAAACTTTACTCACTCAATATACAACCTGAATAAATCTCTGAAGACCAGTTTCTCTAGCCTTAGAAGAAGATGAAATCAATATTAGCAAAGTTTTTAATTTCTCTTTATTAAATTATCTTAAAATTTTATTCTCTTTCCACTATGGAAATTACTTTTTGTAGTCAGCTCTCAAGATCATTGGGTTTGGCATCCATAGAGTCATCCAATGATGGATAAAAATATTACACTGTTGAAGGTGTGCACTTTTAGATAGGCCTGCAATGGCTTCATCTGCACTGATGATGTATGGAGTTCTTTTTCTTGTCGTTATCACCTACACACAGTATAATATCTATTTACATGGTATTTCTATTGCATTAGGTATTATAAGTAACCTAAAAGTGATTTCAAGTATGAACGTAGGAGGATATGCATAGTTTAATGAAAACACATCATTTTCTCTTAGGGGACTGAGCATCCACAGGTGTTGATATCTGCACAGATCACGTAATCCCTGGTATACACTGAGAGATGATTGTGTTTCCTTTAGGGAAAAAACATTTTCAAATGGATATATTTCTCTCAAAATTCCTGAAAGTCTTAGGAAACTAGTTCTCAAACACACATTCTCACTTGACCTGGGCCTTGCACTTTGGAGGGAATAATATTCTAGTCTTATCCACAAGACAGAAAACTCTTTATTCCCTTTGCTGATTTCACTGCTTCCAGTAGTATTTCTTATTAAAAGAAAAGCATTCCAGAAGACCAGCACCAGGCCTAAAGAGTTTTGAGTGAATGTAATTGGGTAATGATTTAGAATTTTGAAAGAACTGTAAAGCGGGGGAAAATTTAAACAAACTAAAAATGTATAGGAGCAAGTTGAGTCATAGAAGATTTTCCTTAAGGACCTGGAAAAGAGGTAGCTGACCTCTGTCATTTCTGTGACTTATAGCTGCTCAGAAAACATTTTTGAATGAATTAATGGTTAAATATACTATGAATTGAGAATATAATATATTTAAGAAGATAGCTGTAATTATAGTAATTTGCAGTGAAACAGCTCTCTAAATCTTTATGTTATATATAAATTGTATTTTTTTCAGATGTTAATGTTTCTGGGCCCTAAATGTTTTTATCAACTTCTATGTAAGTTTCTATCTCTGAAAGCCTATATTATTACTGTCAGTTTTTACCCTCTCGTGTATTGATATACAAAAAAACCCTACTAGAATCTAGTTAAATTATACTCTCTTTTCAAAGAGTTCCATAATGACCTGGGATGTGTACAAAATGATTTATACTACGGAGTCTCTATGGAAACACATCACATCTCATAAGATATTTTTAAAAATTTTAAGGAAGAGGCATAAGTTGTGAATCCCAATGCAGCAACATGTAGTGATAGGAAGGCAATGCTGTGGGTTTGCAGCAACTGTAAATTGTGTTTTAGGGCTCCCAGTGGAACAAGTAGGAAATGAAGAGGAAAGTTAGTGTTAAAAATAAGTGGAAAATAAAATAAAAGGCAGATGTGATGTGCCCACTTTCAAGTTTGTCACTTTGAAAATGAACAATAATTATTGTGGATATTAAATAAAAGGTTAAAAAAGTTTTTACAAATGCCACTGTAAATCTGCAATGAAATAATTCAGAAAATAGAGATTGAATTATGACTGTGAATGGAATTACTCTGTTCTAACTCTGGATAACCTTCCTGATGGGGAAAAATAATTCACCTTTTTAGGGGACCAAGTGAAATTCCAAATTGTTCTCACTGATATAAGAGGTTTTGGTGATTGGATCCTGAGATGAGTAAAGAAGTTCATGATGCTGTAACAGATTTTAACGTAATAATAGTGCATAAATATTCTTGTTGCTCCTCCATTATTTTAGTGAGGCTTTATGACTGATTTGAAAAGATATAAATATGAGGGAATGCTATCATTATACGTCTATTATTGAAAAATTTCTTCTTTACATTATACCAGCTTCATGGCTGTTTTCTTTTGAAGAATAAAAAATGACCAAGAAGAATCAACATGTCCAAGTATTTAGAATCGAAGACTGGAACTGTTGTTATATAAGTTTAATAATATAGTCCCCATTTTATCATTGACTCATGAAGGAATCCAATGTCCCGTTTGGTGAACTTAATTATCCCCTTTGGTGTTTTTCCATATTCTGTGCTAAATATTAAACTGTGATGTTATATCATTGAATGAAACTGCTAGGCCATAAAAATACTGAAAGACTTTCAGCATTACAATTTCCAAAAGAAAAAGACTTTACTAATAAAAGCATCTATCTGAAGACACTTCATATTAAGCTAGGGGCAAGAAATGGAAGGGTAGCCTCATGAACTTTAAATTTCCCAGCGTGATTTATGTAACATCACTGTGGCTAAGTAAACCTTTCTTTCACAACCCATTTTATTGCTCAAGAAGAATAACTATCTGGAAGAAGCATATTTGAGATAGTTTCTGTCATTAGCTTTGTAATTTCACTTTGAGGTAAAGCTTTAAAACTATGGAAGTTTATATAAATTCTGCATCAGGGACCATATCTCCAAATAATCATTTATCCAGATATGTAATGAAATATATAAATAAAGTATATGGACTGTGGGGTGCCACTGACTAGATCGTTTGAAATATCAATGAAAATGAAGTTGGTTAATTTACTTTAACAACAGAAATGTTCACTGATACAAAACCATACCTCTCATTTCTAAGAGCAATAGCAAAGAAAGGAAAGATTGTCCTTTTCATATAACCAGATTTCGGGGAGACAATGGGTGTGATCTAATCACCAGCGCATCTCCAGAAAAGATGAGCAAAGGAAGGAGGAACAAAGGAGATAAGGAGAGTATGGGGAATCTCAAACATCATGGGAAATACCAAAGTTTTGACAAATGGTATTATGACAGCTCCATGTTTTGTTTATCTACGTAGTCTCAAGTGAAACTAGGAAAGGGGTAGATCAATGGAAAGCTCAAATGAGAGGTAGAGCCCCTCTGAATCTATTTGTGTGTATGGACACAGTCATTATGGAAACCAGGGAAAGTAAGGATCTGCAATCATCATGCAAAGTGTCATTTTCTTCCTAGAATATGAGTTATGACAAGACCAGGACTACAGAAACGTACAGGGACACCTTAGATGCATAGTTAAGGACACACTCGTCCTCAGAGTTGTACAAGTGCAGAACTGTTTCCTGCCTGAACTTGGTAACAGGTGAAACCTAAGTTTGGAACCCCACCTTTCTCACTTGCCTCATCCTAAACTTGACCCTGAATTATAGGTTCAAGCCATTTTACTGCTTATTGACGTCTTGACTTTTGAAAAGTTCTGTAAGCTACAGACTCAGAAGGACAGCAATTCTGGCTGCCAGTCACCTTTGCTCTCTGCAGCAGGAGAACTGTGCAGCAGATTTTAATGGTTGCCAAAGAATTAATTATTATAAACTAAGAGCTACTTTTTAGGTTACACAAGTTGAATGATGTCTTTCAAAGTCAAAATTCATTTGTTTTTACTTGTGTTGATCTCTAATTAGAATGAAAGTCCTAAGGGCACATAGCCAGAGACTCGTAGGCATTGCAATGCTGGTAGAGACTCAGGAAGCTCCTCTGTGTACTCTAGGAAGGTGATGGGGTGGTAGAGGGGAAGAAGACATACAGTAGGAGAGTTGAAGCATTAAGTCTAGAGTAACCCTTCTTGGTTCTCATCCCACCTCTACCAGTTTGGCAAATAATTGTAAACTTTGTGTGTCATTATTCTTACCTAAAATATAGCAAAAACAATCTTGAAAACAAGTTGGTAAGTATTAAGAGAAAGAATGTTTTAAAATCCTTTAACTACTGTATGTTGTTGCAGTGAAAGTGCTCAAAAGTGGTTCAACACCTGCCAGTTATATGCCAAACCTATACTAGGAATAAATAAGACATGCATCATTTCATCATGGGTCTCATAGCCCAGGAGGAGAGGGACTAGGTAGTGGGCCTAAATATAAAGAAATAGAATTGTACAATGTTTTGGAGGTAACATCGACAGAACTGAATTATTGACTGGATATTAAATTACAGGGAGAGAAAGCATCCCTGGTTATTTCCCCCATGAGTAGCTTATGAATGGTGGACACATTTAATGAAATAAAAACATGAGAGAGGTAACTTTGTGGGAGAATAGTGAGTTTTGTTTGAGGTGTTTCCACTCTAAAAAAATTAAAACTGGATTTAAATTATTTGGGATATTGAAGCCAATCACTAATACTTGCTTACTTATATATTTTTTTCCCTTTGCATCAGTGCTCTTCTCCATTCACACTGTCTTCAGATATTTCTTTGTCGCTTGTCTCTCTTTTCCCTGTCTGTGTTCTCATTGGTGCATGTGCTGGATGGGTTATCTTGTCTCTATTTGACTGTATCCTAATTACCCTTTACAGCTCTATTAGCTTGTAATGGTGATTTTTATACTATTAATCTGCCCTTGTAGTAGTCTATCAGCTGTAGAGAAAATAGTGTTCAACAGAGGAACAGACTTGATCTAGGTATATGTAGGTGTTTTTGAAGTAGGCTTACCATGGCTACCTGCATAATCAGGTGTGGAAGAGTGCAAAAAGAGTGAACTCAAAATCAGGAGGATGCAGTCAAAAGTCAAAGGTCTGGAGCTCACTGCAGAGAAGACATGAGCTCCTCCAAAGAAACAGAGCTGAGACTTTTTCCTTTCCTTTTGTTTTGTGTCCTACTGGTGGGTAGGATGCTACCCACACCCAGCGTGGGTCTTCATCATTCCACCAGCTGAGGACAGTGCTAAACCAAGCAGTAGCATTTATTATTCAAGATAATATCACAGTTAACCATCACACATCCCATGCACTCACATCAGAATTTACAGTTTACAACACTGTGTCACTTTGAAAATGGTATTTAAATTTTCAAAACTTGTTTCTCCATTGAAAGCATTGACAAAGGTCCTGCTAAGAATAGCCGCAAAAATCCCACAAAAGAATACTGCATAAACTAACTAATCATGGTACTGAAATATATCTTGAATTAAATAAATAAATAAATTGAATTATTTTTCTGTTTCTCCAAATAGATTGTAAGTTATTTTATGGGTTTGTAATAGTACTTACCTTATAGAGTTGTTTAGATTGAAGACAGCAATATGTGCAAATTATCCTCCACCTACCTACCATATATAGGCTCTTAGATTTCCTTTTGTGAGGGGGAGGGAGAGCACACTTACTTCTACTGTGTCTAACATTGCATGAATATTTGATTGTTGATTTGATTTCTGCCCCTTCCAGGTTTTCTTTAGTCACAATTAATTGAAGAAACCCTGGCAGACTTTGACTTTAGGAGTCGTTTTTATGGAATGAGTAGTCTCTACTTGTTCAAAGATCTCTGCAATTCTTTTCTGTCTTGTAACTATTTATTTACTTGGACATAAATTTTATTGTATATAAAGATATACAACACTATCGTATGTTACATATTTAAGTATGTAATTATGATCATTATGGTGAATCAAATGAACATAGCCATCATCACATAGTTACCCATATTCTTTCCTTTGTGGAAAGAGAAGCTAAATTCTGTTCAGCAGCAGTCTTGGGTCCGTTACACTATTATTAACTATAATTCTCTTGTCGGGTATTATATCTTTAAACTTCCATTATTCTTATTCAAACTGTAAATTTCACAAGTAGTAATATACTAGAAAAGGTTCAAAGAATGATTTGTGGGTCTGTTTTTTTCCTCTATTTTTATTTTTATTACATCTGTTGTTCTCAATGTCTGTTCCAGAAACTTTGAGATACATAACTAACTCATTTCTTTCTAGCAAGGTCAATGGAAGTAAAGACTGTTTTTATTGCTTTTCCAGTTCTGTAAGTAAAATCTGACAAAATACTATCAGGGAATGAGAATTCCTGTTCATTTTTTAGTATTTTTGATTAAGTGTGAAAGGCACTTCCAAGTAAATCACAACTGTGATATTTTTAAGAACAATTTTAGAATTCTCCTCAAGTGTACTGAATCTGGGATAGAGTTTTAACAGGATATAACAAATGTCCAATCTACAGAACATGTTTGAACAAGAGAGAAGGATGGCACATTAGCCTATGCCCAGGTTTCTTTCTCTGTAAACCTAGACTTCCTATTATTTTTTCTTTTTTTAGTTATAAGCAACAGTTTGACAAATTGGATGGGTAAATGCAAAATGGGAAAACAATTAAAATTTTATTTGGATAAGATTTTGAGATTTTAAGAAAACTGTAATGCTATTTTCTTACATGTGCTGGTAGATTTAAATTATGATTATGGTTTGTTATTTAAAATAATTTTGCTATTTATAATAATTTTGATATATGCAGTCTCTTGGAATTTGGAAAATAGAGCCTGCATAGATATTCATTCAGCACATATTTATGAAGATTCTACGTTGCCAAATGTAGTGACAGGATAATTTCTCGTGACTCTTCAAATGACTCTCTGAGTTGAATACTTATAAACTGATTGTTGTTTTACAAAGTTCATGTTGGTTAACTGGAACAGCAGAGTGCTTTTTTGCCTGTGACACTTACCTCTACAGCAGCCCTGATTCCTGTTATCTGGATTCTGAATAAGTATTCTTTCTTGTGCTTCCTTTAATAAATGTAAAACATTGCTAACAGATAATAAAGTAAAATGTTATCATTTTAACATTTAAAAGTAAAAAGTCATTACTATTATAAGGACAAGTTTATAACAACAGTTATAACTCCTACTCTTCCCCTCTTGCACTGAGTTTAAAGAATGACCCTTGGATGAGGTTAGACAGTGAGCTGTGGTCACTCACTTCTGGGAAGACGAGTTAAACTAGAACAAATCTGGCTGGTTCTTCTCTCCTAGGAAGGAAACCAATAAAGGAAGGGAGAGAAGATCTAGAAACACTGACACAGGTTTTCTGTGTCATGCCCTATGGCTAAAATATAATATGAGTATGCTGCTCACACATGTTCTAGAAGCATATATAGCTACGTGGCTTAGCAAAGTAGTAACTGTAATTTTACCAGTATTTTTGCATTTTAAGAATGTATGTAGAAAAGGGAAACCCACTTGAGACCCCTCCTGTCTCTCAGAAGCTTTTCCTATTCTTCATTCCACCATTTCTATTCCCCATTCCCCTTCTCCAATAAATTTTCCTACAAAAAAAAGCATGCCGAAAAGAAAGGAGCAAATACAACATCATTAAAGAAAATATTCCTGAAACCATTTAACGGTTAAAGAAGTAAACATTTGCCAACGTTAATACTTCACTGCATATCGTGACACATTGGTTCTTCCTAAGAACTAAATGTGTGGCTACAGTCATTTACAGCAGAGCTGCAAAAGACTTTGATATTTATCTATTCTGATCCCCTCATTTTTCAGATGACCTCCCAGGTAAACCTTGGAAATCTCTGTTGGCAACTCCTTTTATGTTTCTTGTTCAATATTTGCCTCTGTTTGCTCAGCATTTATTTTTATGTTTAACAAAAGGATGTGGATTATGTTATGTTATAATTGAAAGCCACCAGCATAGGCAGTGTAAATCTAATTTCTCTTCATTTCAGTCAAATTTCACATTCCATTACAACAGAATTAATTTGATGGCCAAATCTGGTATGTTTCTGCTTTCCAGCTATATTTGCTTCCAATTTAACACCCTAACTATGCTTGTAAAATAGACGATAAAACAATCTTTTCTGATTTGGGAAATACTCTTTATTCTTCATTTCTCTCTGCTCCACTGTAACATTTTAGCTGAGTTTTATGGAACAATCACTTTCCTCATCTAATTACTGCAATTCCCTGGTAGATGGCCTCCCTTGCCCTGCAATCGCAGAATTATCATAAACACACAATGTCACTGCCAGCATCTCATATTGCACATGCGTGAGGGAGCAGAGCTAGGTTTTCCCCTCTCTAAAATGTGTTCTTGCTAAGTTGACAATTTTCATGTGAATCCATCAAATTTTTCTCTGACATCTCAACAAATTCCCAAGAAAGTTAATCTTGCCTTACCCATAAACTTCAGATCCAACTCCTTAAGCCTGCACACGACTGTGCTGCAGATGAAAACTGAGGCAGAACTCTCCTAGTTAAATATTTCTAGACACCAGAATTATCTTCCAATGTGAAAGAGTCAGGAACAATTCTTCATTGAAAACTGCAGTAACAAATAATAGGATCAACATTACCAAATTTGTTGAAAATCTTCCTTCAACCAAATGTTTTGTACTGTTTATGCTATTAAAAGAAAACTTGCTTTGAAATTAATAATGAAGAATCTAGAATCTAGATTTGGGCTCAGAATGAAGATTGATGCACTTATTTCAGAAAATATCAGAGTCTCAGGGGGCTTTTGGGTCAAGCCAGGGCCAAGGTCACTCTGAATAGAAGACTCTACATAGAGACGCCAGATGATTTCCTACCACCTGCAATTGCTTTCAATAGTACACTATTATCAAAGCACTTATAAGCAACTTTTGTACTGGATTGATTTGAAAGAACAACTGGATAAAGAAATTGGGTTCCAGAATTAAGAGAACAAATATGTTTTCAGAATCAAAAATCTATATTTTATGTCTGGAGAAAAATAGAATCTGATAAGGCCATAGATCAAAGCAAGACCAGGGACAAGATCTCTGAGATTGCATAATTCAAGATGACATGTTTTTTAGTGTTGTGACTCTTAATAGCTGAATCTTGGAAGCAGGCTATAGAATGTATAAAGAAAATGTGATATTTCTACACTACTGCAATAATGAAGGAAAAATTGTGTCATTTGTAGGAAAATGGATACACCTTAAAACATAATGCTAAGTAAAACAAATCAGACACATAGTCTTAAAAATCACATGATTTTCCTCATATGAGAAACCCAAAATATAAATAAATTAAAAGTAAAGAAAAATGATAATAGGAAATATGGAGATAGATCTTTTGCAAAAGGTAAATGGGCTGAGATGAATAGAGAGGAGAAGGAGGGGTGGGTAAGGGGATGTAAAAAGAATTAAGATGTATTATGCACATGTGTTAATATCCTATAAGTGATTTAACAGTTATGTACTACTAATGTGAGCTAATAAAAATTAGAACTTTAAATATGATTTTCTTTTTATAATATAAAAAAAGAACAACTTAAGGTAAGAAGCTACTCAAAATGTCTTTTACCTTACTGGCAAGTGTCTTATTTCTCTGAGTCCAGAAAAAGGTGGATAGAAAAACAAATGCATTGCATTTGCTTTTATTGGCCTAAGGTCCTGACACTGCCTTTTATGTTTCCTGGTGGTGACCACTTCACTGGAAATATGAGTTGAGCCTTCTGCAGATGATCATCAGCACTTCAGGAGGCAGAAAAAATACAGGCGACATCCTATAGCCTTACTGACACAGTTTGACTCCAGAACTACAGCCTTGAGGAAAAAGTAAATTTAAATAGTATCATCTTTAACCATTGTAGTTAGGATTCATTCAAGTAAAGATTTTCAATGGATATTAAAATGTAAATAAATGCTTGATGAAGAACCATATTATACATGGTCTGAAAGAATCTCTTCCCAGATTATTAACTAACAATTTTCCAGTAGAGAAACCTGACTGAGTTCACCTTAACCAAGTGGTCTACATCCATTTCACCAATAATGTCACAAACCAGTACAAGATGTCATCTAAAAAAGTGCACTAAGAAGGATATGATATCTTTTTGAAGTATTGTTACCAAAAATATTGAATATAATCATTTTGAAACATCAGAAAAACCCAAATTAAATGACAGCTCTCTCAAGTAACAGCACTCTACTCTGCAGCAATAGATTGAGTAATAGCGATGAAGATGGGGAAAAGTAGGTGGTCTCAGGAAATTCTGTCTTTAGAATGTACATGTCCTAAACATTCTCCCTGACATGTAATATGGAGCACCATTTCTGTGAAAAAGTAACATTTGGCTTAAATTTGATTAAGGATTTTTCAAGCAAGGTCAGCATAGTGGCACACACATCAGCATTTTGGGAGACTGAGGGATGTGGAGGGAAGGTTTATATCATTGATTTAGCAACTTGGGCAACCAAGCAACTAAGCAAGAGAAGCCCTTTTGCAAAATGAAAAAACAAAACAAAACAAAACAAAACAAAACAAAACAAAACAGAATATTGTTTGGACAAGAGTTCATCCCTATATCTTACACTTTGAATAACCATTATGAAGATGATTATACCTCAATGTATTAATTGTTGTTACTCTCCTACCAACATGTTCTGAAACTCTGCTTTATTGTTATTTTTTCTCACTGAAATTTTAAAAAGAAAAGAAAAGACTAGAGATGTAGCTCAGTTTAATCTCTAGTCTGCAAAGAAGGAGGTAGGAACAGAGGGAGGGAGAGAAAGAAAGGGGAAAAGGGGAAAGAAGTCAGAGTAACTTTGTAAGGAGAGGTGAAGAAGGTTGGGAAAAAGAAATTCTTTGTAATCCTGTAATCTGATCCAAATTTAAAAAGCTCATTTAAATGTTTTGCATATTTAGAGTTTATTGTTTTTTAACTATACGTGGTTGTGTTCAAATATAATAATGTGAAGGAAACCAGACATTTAAAGAATGTACAGTGCATTGTTTCATTCACATGAATTTCAAAAGTAAACAAAGCACTCACCATGGAGCATCAGGCTGTGTGCCAGCTTCTTGCTGAGGTGAGGAGGGCAGTTGGGAGGAGCACCAGGACCAGCATTCTTCCTTATTTCCTAAGCTAAAACGTATCGTTTTTGCATCCTGTGGGCTAAATACACTTTTAGTTTGTATCTAAGAATTCAAGTCATGGGGAACAAATTTTGAGTCTCAAATGAATTCTTGAAAATAAACTGATGCAACCTAAACTGTTTGCAGAGTAGATGTGAAAACACACATGCACGATGAGAGGGAATTTTAAAAACCTGATGGACTTTTACAAGAATATAGTTCACAATGCATTCTTTCACATTTTCTTGGTTATGTCTGCATTACAAATGAGAAAATATCCTTTTATTAAAAAAGGATGAAAGTGTTTTTATAGAACACTTGCCCATCTGCATCAGAAGCATTTTATTTCCCCAGCTGCTATTAGTTTACATTGAATGCATATTCAGATGGGTTTCCACAAACTCAGTTATTTCTTTTTTCTCTAATGCACACTGAGCCATGTTTGAAACAGGATTAGTTTTCAGCTTAACTGAATACTGCTTTTCGATAAATTCAGCTGAATGGCTAATTCAAGTATATTCAAGATGTATTATTTACAAAATTGGAATGATTTTTGAATCCTTTTATATCTGTTTTCCTTCTTTTTATTTCTTACTGCACATCTTTCATGGTAAATACAGATTTCAGTAACAGTTTAAATGTCAATTTTAATGTTTTGGACATGAACTGAAGTTAATAGTTTCATCACCTTTTATATTTTTAGCATATACATCACTGTTAAGAATTATTTCTAAATTAGTAGTAGCCTGGCAAAGTCCTGGTGAAGTAGATATGATTATCCCTCAAACTAAGTTCATCAGAAGATGTATTGAAACGAGAGAAATAAGTATCTAAGTAAATAAATATTGATATTCCTGACTTCTTACACTCCTTCCCCTAAGGCATATTTGATCCTTGTTTTATTTTTGTTCATGGACCTTATCATTTTAAGAAATTTATAGGTCATAGAAAAAATTGAGAGGAACCAAGCCAGATTTTATTGTTTCTAGTGGAATGAATAATACTGACAAAGAAGAAAAAGAAAGGAGGCATAACACAGGAGAAGAATTGAAAGAAAGATATAAAACAAGGCAATGTATCATGGATTAAGTTTTGAAAGATTTCTAGGAGGAAGATAAAGAGAGACAGACTGATAGATTTGGGGTTTGGAAATAAGGTGGAACCTTATACAGTGGGGCCTTGTAAGATCATTGAACACTTCATTTTTTATTGCAGCTGTAACAAATTACCATAAATTTGATGGTATAATACATTGCAAATGTATTGCCATAGATCTGGAAGTCACAAATCTAAAAGCAGTCTCTCTTGGTGAAAGTCAAGGTGTCACCAGGGCTGCATTCCTTCTGGAAGCTCTAGGTGAGTATCTGGTCCTCACCTTTTGTCATCTGTAGAGGCTGACTGTATTCTTTTGTTAATGTCCCCTTCCATTTTCAGAGTAAGCAACGATTGGTTGAATTTTATGTAGCATCACTTTGACTTCCTCATGTACATTTAAGAACATTTTCTGTTATTATTGTGCCAATCCATGTGAAATCCAGGATAATCTTGGGGCTTTAAAGTCATCCTGTAACAATCTCAATTTCATTTGGAACCTTAGGGGTCCCATGAAGTCGTGTATGGATATCTTTAGGGATAATTTTTCTGCATACTGCAGACATCAAGCTGATAGTCTTTATTTTATTTTTATTTATTTATTTTATTTTATTTTTATCTCCTGAGTCAGGTCTTTACTGGTAAAATTTCTATCAACATTCTTATTTTCTCAGCTCTGACCAAAGTCTCCCATAAAATACAGCCTAAGGCAGGCCTAACCTGTACTCTTTCATCTGGTATTTATAAACATTTCCATACTCTTCCCACAAGGCAGCCTCAAAGGTTCCTGGACCATGTGGTCAAGTATTATCATAGCAAAGACCCCACTTCTCCACTGTCTTAGTTTTCTTGATGCCGAGACAAAACACCTGACACCTAAAGTTAAAATAGAAAATGTTTATTTAGCTCATGATTTATAGAGGTTTCAACTCATAGTTGGCTGGCTCCAAGGTAGGGAAGCAAGGCAGAGGGGCATCACAGAGGAGAAATCATCTATGACAAGCAAGCAGGTAAGAGCAACAAAGGAATGACCACAGTTTTTTCTATCCCTTATTTTATTCAGGCTACTTAGGGTGGTTAGCACTCACACCCTTAATCCTAGTGCCCTTGATTCTAGCATTGCACCATGAATCAATTCCAGCATCACACACTCTAGATCCAGTCACCGCTGAAAAAAACTCACCTATGACCAGCTTTGAGGAGACATCTAAAAACAAGCCACAACAATAATCTCTGTGTCTAGCTTTTTTTCTACAGGCTTCTTGAAATGCAATATCAAATCTTGTTCTTTCATAAGAATTTAGATTTGTCTGGTGATAAGGGGGAGCCATGGAAGTGTTCTAAGCAGCAGGGAAGCATAATCATACTTCTGTTTAGAAGTAAGTTCTGGAGCCTTATTGTGTGTAAATAGGAGGGGGAGAGAGCAACCAGAGGTAGAATAACCCTATAAAGTGTTGCTGGAATGCAGGTGAAAAATGCTCATGTCCTAAACTAAGACACTAAAGTGGATATAGAAAGGGTAGGATGCACATAATGACTTTGGGATCCAGTTGCCCAACTCTATCACCTGGGAATCATTCTGTACCCTTTCCTCATCCCCACAGCCAATAGTCTTTATTTTAGACAAGGCACAATTCTGCACTCATAAATAAAATGACTCCTCCAAAGTAAAAATACTGTAGAAAGTACTATTGTAAAAATATTCATTACATGAGTCATGAAAACATCTAGAATCTCTTGAAATAAAGGAGAGTGCATACTTTTAAGATGGACAATGGGCATTTATGTTTCTCAGATACTTTTCTTATAAGTGTGATCTCTGTGTACTCAGGGTTTTTTCTAATACAATTATAGTAAGAAATAAGCGAGTGACTCTGGCTCTCGTGCACCATCTTATATTGTAAGTATCAGATTCATCTTCTCAATTGAGGGCTAGATTTCTTGAGATCAAGGGTCCTTTCCTTACTTATCTTTATACACACATCCTATTTTATAGTGTTTATCACACTTTGTATCATGTAATCAATTAGAAACTCTTCAAATGCATGGTTGTGAAGAATAAGTGAGAGAGCAATAAGATCTGTGAAATCAGTAAACTTGCCTGTTTTTGGTGCTATCCCGGTCAGCGATTTTTGGTATTGTCTTTCAATAATTCATCTGTAATTCATCTGATATGATATGATACAAAGTGCTTTGCCCCTTTTCATGTTTTTTTCCTAATTGTAAATTTCTATAATTAAAAATATAGTGCAAATGCTTTCTCTATCTGCCACGGGGTTGCTAATGCCTTCGGTGTGAATGTGATTTACATTTTACTAGTCAGCAACATCGTCAGGAGTACATTATTCATGATTAGTAAAGTTAAATCAGCCAATGGGGAGAAGGAATATTTGTCCAGCACAAGAAACTACAGGACCAGAAAAAACACAGAGAGAAGAGAACACAGGTAAACTTTCATACCTGTGTTTTTTCTGCAATGACAAGTATGATCTTAATTTTTTTTCACATTTTTAAGACATTAGTTGAAGTTAAGGATAATATTAAGGATCCCCTCCATTTCAGGGTCTGATCTAACCTCATTTAATTCTAAGTGCTGGCACATGGAAACTGGGTTAACAAAGGTATGAACTGATAATGTAGCATGAGACAAAGGAAGAAAAAATATGTCAGCTCAATGTTATATAGAAGTATTGTTAAGATGCAACCTATTTTAATGAACCAAAGCTCTGAACATCTTAAGTATTCTAATTCTGATACTGAAAATTTCTTATCTCCCATCCAGCATCTACGCAATCACACATTAACTCAAATGCATACATCCTGGGCTTATAGATATACACATATGTATATACAGATATACAGTCAACTCACACATACACAATACAAAGGGTATAATAAAAAGAAAATGATCATCTTTTCAGCAAGCTGAAGGGGAAACGGAGCCAAATTCTGTATGAGATAGAATAGTACATGCAGTTGTCTCAAGGACCAGGTCTATGAATTAATTAATACCTGTCTGGACTTCCAAACCCGTCATCTCCTAATACATGCTGTATACATTGGCAATTACAACTTGAATAAGTCAAGTGCTGTAAAATAATCTATAAAATCTATAAAATATTTCCCTCTCAAATTACTGAGTTCATCCAAATAATAGCATTTAATATGAGTTCTATTACCTATCATTTTCATTATCTAGGGCAAATGCTGACTGTAGGCTTAATTTTGCAAGCAAATTTGTTTATTTGTGCATGTGTTAATTACCAATAAAATTATATATTGACACAAGTCTTTTTTCCAGGTAACTATTTTCTTTGCTTTTCCATGTATTCTTTATTTTAGTTTTGCTATGGTTTTTATTTTTATCCAGTACAGTGTATCAAGAGGGACTTACTATCTTTAATTGTAAGGAAAATGAGACGTATCCTTTCTTTGGCATTAACAGCAATTGGGACTGTCACCTGTCATAACCCTGCTGTGTGTGCTCAGGACAGAAAAAGCCCAGTTTATCAGACCTGGCCTCAGGTGCCTTCCTAAGTATCCAGCGAATCAAGGGCTCACCAGGCCCTGATCATTATGAAGTAATGCTTTCCCGGTTTTGAGCTGGAAGGGTTGGTTGTGCCTATGCTGATGTCCTCAGACTTTCTTTCCACAGGGTCAGAAATAACAATGCCTAGAATTGCCACTCTGAGTGCATCCCCAGTGGCTTGTTTCGCTGACTGTAAATTGCCCATCATTCTCTTTTGTGTGCAGAGACCTCTGGAGCTATTGAGATTCAATATGTGCACTGAGGCTTGAGCTGGGAAAGGAGAAATAATGACAAACTGGAAAAAGTACTCCTGATTATTTTAACAAAATGTCCTCTGGTTTCTTGCAGTGGAATTTTTATGGACATTAGATTTTTAATATTAAATTGAATTTTTTATTTAATTGTTCTAATTCAGAGTTATATAAGGGCACTGGCTTCAAAGTGCTAGAGTTGTATTACCACTGCATTTTCTCTGTGTTTCGCGTGGTATTTTGGTCTTGTCTCACTCATCTCTGAATTCTTTGCCTTTTGTAATAGTTTCACCAGTTCATCCAGCTAGTGGAAGGTACCCATTTCTCTGTGCAGTCAGATCATGCTTTACTTCATAACATATCACACCACTTGGAGCAGGTTCCACGCCTCTGAGTAAGATATAGTATTATCTAGATCATACCCTTTTCTATATTTCTTAACTCTTCAAAGACTATATGAGACAGCAGAGCAGGGTTTTGTAGATAGATCTGACAGAGACAGACAGACAAATAGATGCTGGGTGTGCTTTGTACCTAATCGTTGCCTAATGTAAATATTTGATAAATTCAAAGGTTTGCAGTTCCTGAAAGAACATTACAAACATCGTTTCACCCTGAGTTCATCCCCAGTCAAGCGAGCATTACAGAGAGTGGCTTAGTGTAATCCTCTGCTCCAGATCAGCAGAGTCTTTAGTTCAGACATGTGTAAAAGAGTAAATACATGAGATGCTAGAGTGCAGGAAAAGCCTCTGTTGTTCCTGATCCTTGGACCTTGGGACATCAACTCTGTGGTAGGAGCCTGCACTTGTGTTTGGGAGCATGGCATTTCACAGACAGACCCCAATATGATCACATATCCCTAGGGCAAACCAGAATAGGCATTAAATGTGGAGTGGATGGGACACAATGAATATAACTGTATTTATTGGTTTAGAATGGAAATCATCATGGACAATGGAGCAATTTAGCAAGACCCTATCTCAAAATTTTAAAAAAGTAACAATAAAGGAGATATAACAATGTAGCTCAGCAAAAGGGCCATGGGTTAAATACCTACTACCAGGAAAAAAAATAGAAATCATAGTTGCCAAATGACTAAACAGGATTTGTACCATCATACTTGTGGTAAGGATGTATATTACAAAATTGTTTTAAACAATACTTTGATAATATTTGTTAAAGTTATAAATGCAGAGCTCCTCAGCTAGCAGTCTCCCTTTTTAGTAACTCAGCCTATAGGATTAATAGCACCAATGCTGCTGTGCTCATATGCATCTGCAGTTTTGTTTATAATCTCTCTCGCTCTGCAAATACACTGTTTTGAAACTTCTTCATTAACAGAAATAATGGAGAAATGCCATGGCATTGCTAAGGATTGGAACACACCTCTTAAAAAGAGTGAAGTTAGTTTTTTAATATAATGACCTGAATTATATATGTTATATTGAGTGACAATACACACTGTTCACATACAGACATACATGAAGTAATATCATGATAATTTTCCACTATTGTAACAAGTATTGGAGAAACTTATGACAGGTAAAGCACTATTTTGCTTCATCTTTTTGAAGCTCCAATCTAGGACTGGTTGACCCTGTTGCTTTGTTTCTATGGCAGCCTCTTAGGATAGGGACATGTGTTAGAGGACAATCACTCACATTATGGCCAGAAGGCAAAAAAAAAAAAAGGTAAACAAAATTTCTACCATCTCTTATCAGAAAGAAATGGGACCAACTCCTTACCACATGAACTTCTAGGGATACTTAATGTTCAAACTATGGCCAATATATATAGAAGTTTTTCCATTATCCAAAGTTGCAGTAATAATATACATGCTTATGTGTATTTTGCAGTAATAATACATGTGCTTATGTGTATTTTATAAGCAGAGAGGAAAGTATAGAATAAATTTATGAAACCAGGTGAGTTTTATTTGTAAACAGGCAGGTATTTCCAGTCTTAAGGAAGAAAAAAATCTGAATTTCAATGTATTTAAGTACACTTCTCACAGTAGCAAAACTAGAAAGACAGTGGAGCTATCTGATATGCTGCTTCTTGCAAGTTATGCTTTTATTATGTATGTGAATGTCTGAGTATGTGTTCTATAATGCTTGCAAAATGATGCTGTTAGGTTAAAATAGGAAATGTCCCTAAAGACTCATGTATTGAAAACTTGACCACCAATGCAACTATGTTCAGAGGTGGGGCCTACAGAAGTGGGTAAGTTATTGGGTGCAAACCTCATTAATGAATTAATCCCATTTGGAGAAAAACAGGTCACTGAAGAAGAGAGGAGAGAAGAGGAGACTAGCATTCTGCATTCCTCTCTAAGGACATGCCCCAGTCGCTTCACTTCCTTCCTTTAAGTGTCCTTTGCTAAAGGTTCTACCTGTTTCCCAAGGTACAACAGGCCAGGGTTCTTATTCAAGCTGGTGAAATTTTATTCAGTTTAAGATTTGCTAAGGATTTTTTTTATCTGCTCAGGATGGATGTTGAATTTTATTAAATATTATTTTTTTATTTACTAATATAAACATTCAAATTTTCTCTGTTATTTTACTAGTGTGCTCACTTAAAATTATTAGTTTGGGGTTACTGAAGCAAACTTACATTTGTGGGATAAATCCTACTCGGTTATGACATGTGATTCTTAGAAGTCTAAAGGAAATAGAAGTTTGGTAACCACTCCACACAAAAATATATGTGGTAGGATTTTGCATTAGAGTTCTTTTCTTCATTCACTCATTTGCATTTACATAAAATTCCTTTCTTAATTAAGTATGGACTAAGTGAAACATAATTGGTGCCAAAAATTTTAAGATTAACAAGATACATTTTAAATGAGTAGGCACAGAAATATTATAGAGTCAAGTAATCCTATTTGTCTACTAAATAATTAGAAAACATTTTACCGAGAAATATACCTCACCTATCTAATACATTGATAAAACACTAGTATATTTCATGAAATTATTTTATATATCATTGTATTATTCCACTTCATTGATGAAGAAAATGAAACTGAGGAATGATAAGTATATTATACCTTTTATTTTTTCTACTTGAATTAGGCTCACAGTAATAAAGCAAGCTTTAAAATTTAGAATATTTACATCCATGGTCTTGAGTATATGACTCACTTGCCTGCCTTATTAAATTTGAACTTCAGAATTTTAAAATATTGGCTTTAATACTGCAAGCATATTGCTTTACAAAATATAAATTATGGTATGAATGTATGACCTATTACTGGTTATTATGTGCTCCAATTTATTGCATGAGTTTAAGAAAACCCTGTCTTCCAAGAAAAAATGGAATGAACTAGGTATTCATTCCAAGGGGATATTGATATTTGGGACTTTCCAATACTTTTCTTCTTTCTTTAGGTCTTAGTGCCCTAGTCTTGCTGTGGTAATGACTACTTGCTTCTTTCATTTTTTCCTTAGTGGGACTGTCAAGCCTTGCGTTGATTTTAAGGATTCCCTTCCAAGCTGGAAAGGTGCCCTTTACCTGACTGTCCTGTCTAAACCTCTCCTCACCATAACCCAGAGCTGTCAAGCCAGATGGACTATTTTCTAAAGACATGCTTTAGAGGTTCTGTGTTAAAAGCCAAGGTGCTTCCTTTTTCCTTTTTGTTCCTAAGTTAGTTGAGCTTTTGAGCTTTTTTTTTTTTCATCTTCTTGGTCCATTACATGTGGCTCTCTCCTTCCTGGAAGGTAGATTTCTGGGAATAGTGTCAATGCTTTATTTATATTTATTTTTCCAGCTCAGAGCAAAGTCCTCAGAACAAAGTAAATTTCAGTAAAAAGCCTACGAACCTGTAGACGTTTGTTGTAATACTAACAGGTGCTGACTTCTTTAGGACAGAAAAGCTCATCCGCAAAACCCGAGGGCATAATGTATAGGCACTCATTACACTTCCTCCTCACACTCTGCCCTTACCCAGCAGAAACCATGCCTGACAGTATAATAGGGACCCAGCCTCCTACCTTCCAGGAAGGAGATAGCCACATGTAATGGACCAAGACGATGAGCCTCCGATAGAGTGTTTCCAATCCTAAAATAAAAGCTCCTCTCACCAGCTGCTACTGAGCTACTGTGCTTTCTCAGAGAAAGGGACACAATGATTTTCTCAGTGTAATTATGTTGAATGGTCAAGCATTGAGGGGGAGACCTTAGCTAAAACGGGTGCTAAGTAATGACCAGGTGTGTCATTTGCATTCCTGATGCTTTCTTACCTCTCACAGAAGGAGGAAAAAGGGAGGTTTCACCCAGACACTATTTTAAGGCTGCTGAACAAATGACTTCATTACGAGAAGATTGCTGCTCCTCTTGTGTAGTGTCATAACTTTTGGTATAACTCAGTTTTTAAAGGCTCTGCGGGGAAGGCAAGAGTCTCCGAACAAACTGCCATTAATATTTAACACATACACACACCAAAATATATTAGCCCCTTAAGCTTTTATGAAGTCTTTATGTGAAAAAAAGGACAAAACTACAAGCGAAGTCACACTTCCAAATAAAAAGCAGCAGTCTTAACTACAGCAACTGTGGGAGAATGAAGAAACAAATTTCAACTGGAACTTGTTATATTCGCAATAAATAACTATTTAGGTCCTTGAGAAATGACATAAAAATTCTTTTTAACTCTTTATTTTGTTCATTTGCTTGAGAGTGCAGTTACAGAATTCTCTAATACTGATGTAACATTGTCATTAAATACATCGTAGCACTAACCACTACTCTTTACTAGAAATGATTCTTTTTTTCTTCTTGGAATTAAGGTGCTAGGCAGGTAGCATTCCGGGAAAATCTCTCCTTTGGCCTCTGCATTCAACCTAACTGGAAATGCTGCCTAATTAGGTGTCCAATACCAAAATGAAGGAAAAGGTTTCATTTTCTGTCTCTCTGCTTAACATCAGGAATTCCAGAAACTTTGCATCAAGTCCTGGCCTATTTTGGACCTGTGGACTTAGTGGTAACTCCAGTGGGACTGAGTGTTACACTTAAATGACTGGTATGTGTTTAGTTGGAATCGTTCTACTCTTTACAAATAATGTTATCCAGGAAAGACATTTTTGTTGAGGTGCTGAAGGTTAAAATTCAAAGTATTCTGTAGAATTTCTGGTGTGAGTTTCACTAACCAGGGGCAAGGGGCAGAACCAGAGTGGCATGAAGGGAAAACTGAAAGTGTTAAACACACTTGGGACACAAGACAGGGGCGGATGGAAAATTAAGAAACAATAGAGATAATAGTGACTGAATCACAGCAGCAGGTGTCAAATCTGCACTCAGATTTGGTTTTCAGCCAGCTGCCCTTGTGTGCCCTCTTATTATTGTTAAAACACGTGAAGTTATTCTGAGCCTTAACAACTGATGGGCAAGTTCCACTTGAAATTTATTACAGTTCAATTTCTTTAAATGTTATACAGATCATCCCTTACTTAGGATAGTTCCACCTAATGATTTTCCCACTTTAATGTGGTAAAAAATCCATAAACATCCCCTAGAAACAAGACTCTGAGTTTTGAATTTTGTTCTTTCCTTGGCTAGTGGAATGCCCTGTGATGTTCTCTCACCGTCCTGGGAGGAAGAGTGCGCTACAGATCCTGGTCAGCCTGGGAACCGGAGCAGGGAAAGGACTCCTACCCCCCTGTACTGAATTACTTGTGCTTTGTTTTTTGTTTGTTTTGATTTGTTTTTTCGTACAGGAATTCAATAAATTATATGAAATAGTCAAGATTTAAGAAAAATAAAATAGACAATTTTACCCAAATGTAGAGTAATGTAAAGTTTCTGAACATGTTTAAGGTAGATTTGGCTAAGCTATGATGTTTGGTAATTTATATACATTACATTCAGGTACAATTTATGATATTTTCAGATTATCAAGGGCTTATGGAAATGTAATTATATCATAAGTTAAGGGGCATCTGCACAATAATGTATAGATTATTTGATCTAAGAACAAATATTATTTTATAAATATTACTCTTTTTGTAGACACAGCATTCCTATTGTCCACTTACTGAAGTCTCTTTAATTCACCAAGGTGAATTATTTTCCCTTTCTAGAAAATGTTAAAATTAATGACTTCTGAAACAGAATAAAACAAAAATAATCATTAACTCATATATATTACTCAGATACATTACCAAGCAATGTGGTTTCAGTTATGTAACTTAATCTTCACAACTTTTGTAACAACTTTAAGAAATAGGTACTCTGTTCTATCGTGTGAAACATAAAGCTACTCAGAAAAGTCATGACTTTAACCAGTGTTAGCACAGTTATAGGTCTCAGTGGGGATTAAAATGCAGGCCTATCCGCGATCTTAGAAGCTGAATCTTTAACTAAAATGCCCTATGTAAGAGCTCATCATTCCTACTTCTACCCTTTCTTAGCTCTATCAAATGTACGTCTCCATTACTGCATCTACGACACTATGTCACACGGTTACGGTATGTGAGTGGCAAGGATGCAGTAGGTCACTGAGGACGCAGGTATAAGATGATTCCTCTCTTCTGGAAAGTTACCATGCCCCATGTATTTCTGAAATTATCTCCTACCTGTTCTTCCTTTTACCCTCACCCTTTCTCAGGCTGCTTGCCACACAGTCAGCAAAATAATTTTTTCAAAATTCAAACTCAATTAAGTTACTTGTCTGTTTGAAATTTACACATGGCCTCCTTTGCTCTGAGAGTCAAAAGCAAAGCATTTAACACGGCCTACACCATGGTCATGTGTGGGGCCCGTACAGTCAGTGCTTCCTCTTGGACTGCTCACCGTGACTCTGCCTCAGCCACACACACTTTGCCACTCTTTAGACACATCACCGTTCCTCAAACTGTACTCATATTTTCTAAAACCATTTTTTCCTTTGAAAAGCATTCTTTCTTCTGTGTAGAATACGCTTGCCTCATAGTTTACTCTTTGCAAACTTTCCTATGTTGCCTCAAAAGCAGTTCCTCGGGAAAGCATACCTTGATCTCCTTGAATATGGGTAAATCTGTTTTTTTTTTTTTTTGCGATGTCTCTTCATCTTGTGTATCTCTCTTCTTTTATTTAATTTTCTTGGTAATAATTTATTATCTTGTAATATGACTGACTCATAAAATATAGCTGTTCTTGTAGATTCTAAGTTCCAAGAAGGTAGAAATATCCTTTCTCTCATCCTCTGTGATCTTCACTCTTTCTCATCCTCTTTCATTGTCTCTCTCTCTGTCTGTCTCTCTGTCTCTGTCTCTTTCTCTCTCTCTCTCTCTCTCTCTCTCTCTCTCTCTCTCTCTCTTTGTCTCTCTATGTCTCTCTGTCTTGCTTGTCTAGAATAGTAGACACTCAATACAAGGTTATTGGAAAACCACATGGTTGGGTAGATTCTAATGGAGGGGGATGGGATGCAGTGCCTGAGAAGAAGTATGTACTATGATCATCAGTGCCTTCTCCAGGGAGTCTTATTTGTATTATCTGCCTTGTCATTTCAAATATGAAAAGAATCTCAAACTTGCCCACCTAATTCTCTGTGGTCATTTAAATTCTGATACCCTTACAGGTCTCTCATTAATGTTCACAGTTTTCATTTGGATGAGGTTGATAATGCAGAGCAAAACCACAAGGAAAAAGCCTTTGAATCCTTGCTAACGTCCAACCTCATGCCTATAGTACTGATGACCTAGCTGTGCTGCTTATTTGTATATTTCTATTCTAATTTTTTATAAGATTGTTATTATGGTATGTCATCATTAAAAAATTACTGTGAGAACTGCAGGTTAGTTACATTATAGAAATTACAGGCCATATACAAAACAGGAGAAGAGAGTATCATTGAGACTGAGAAAATTTTTCAGAATACACACTCCATTCTGGAGAAGACAGTTTAACTTAGGGTACTATTACTCCTGTAGAATGTTTTAGTTAAAGGTGTGCTGATTACTCTGGCTCTGTACTTGCTAACTGTGTAATCTTAGGCCTTCTACCTGATTGCTCTGTAATTCCTTTCAAAATATTTGTATAAATTTATACATAGCTATAATTGTTGAATTCATAGTAAAATTTATGAACCTTATTATTATCTTTAATTGTATTATAGCTGTCTTCTCTGTAAGTCCTGTGCCCACCTCCTGTGATTATCTTAGGCACTGAGAAACCTGAGCATCCCATTTTTATTGTGTTTCCTCTAAAACTCAGTGTGCTTTTGCTTTTCTCTCACACCCTGCCCCACCCCAAGGGGGTTTGCTATTGAATCCAGAGCCTCGTTCATAGTAAGAACTGTACTACTGAGCTGTATCCCCATCCCTAAAAGTCTAGTGTCCTTCTAAGAGTTGAGAGAATATATTGGCTAACTACAAGCACAGCCTTTGTGACCATATAGTGCAAATCCATTCCCACTAGCCTCAGGTCTGTGACCACCAGCTTCACGAACCTGATCAAACAGCACTGCTCGTGTAAGCCTCAGTGTACTATGCTTATCTTTAAAATAGAAACATTTATCCTATATATTTAGTTTTAAAACTAAATGATGGATAACATAAAATATTCTTTCTCGAGCTCTTTCTAAATGTCAGTAATTGTTGTAAGTGAAGTAATCAATAAAAAATAATGGTCCTTATTATAAAAAAGACAGCGTTACTCACCATGAGGCCAAAAGGATATGAATTAGTATAGGAATATATTTCTCACATCCTAGATTAATACTTCTCAATTTAATATTCGTGATGGTATGTTTCTATATTCATTCAAAATGGGCATGCATCTACCCTAAAAACACAAAAAGCCAAATTGAGATTGCTGCTAACATAATTTCCAATGTCACTGAATGTTTCAATTCTGGAGAAGACTTAATGGATTGGGTTTCTCTCACCAGGGCAGAGGAGGTGACTTGAGGCCTTGGTTAAATGGACAGGGAAGAATAACTCTTGATATCAAAGAAGTGGGAATCCCATTACTATTCATGGCTCTTGCTGTCCCTTTGTTCTCTGCACTTTTCTAAGGCTCCAAGCATTTCTTTTCCGGTTCCATTTTTATTCATTAATTTTCTGAGTTTTTCTTCCTCAGCCTGGGGATTTGAATAAAATTTCGCCTTGGTCATTCAAAAAAAAGAAGTAAAGTCTTTCCCTCTAATAAGTATGGTAGGAGGTCCCTATTTGTTTGCCTTTTAACTTTGCCTATTTGTAAGAGCCTTTTAGGCAACCTACAGCTAGAGAGGAAGATATTTGTAAGCCATTTACATAGATTGTAAGTCACAGTCAAAAAGTGAAAGAGCCAAGACAGAAATACTATACAAGAGAAAGGAGTCACACCCAACCTTCCCAAGACAGAGTGTTTAGAAAGAAATCTTTGTACTTTGTAAGATGATGAGAATCACTTTCTCTGCCTGTCTGTGTATGTGTGCATGGTGGTCTTGAGTATTATTTAGGTTAAAATTAAGTAATAGATATAAAAGTATTGACATCTAAGTGGAGTATTTTTGTTATATGTTTGTATTACTTTGACAGTTCTGCCTTAGCAATATATTTTAAAATTCGTTCTTGGGGAAAGCCTTAAGGAATGAGGGAATCTCTCTGAAAAGATACTCCCCTTGGTTTTTAGGAAGCTCTGAATACCGTCACTATCACCTGTATAGTTAGTAGATAGTACTTTTCTCTGTGTCCTTGATTTTCTTATTCTATTTCTATACTCTAGTTGTATCCTACTTCAAATCTTTTAGGCAGAAAATGTGTATTATATTCATAATGTATATATAATCATAATTGTCTTCTTTGCCAAGAATGGAGCAAATGAAATCATGAGTTTTTGGCAGCCTGTGCTTTAAAATGCCACTACCAATTTCACTTAATACTTTTATTTCTACTATTAATAAATGATACTTGATCATCAAGACAGTGGTACTATTTATTTTTATTTTCTTACCCTATATGTCTAGGAAATTTACATGTGCATTGTTACATATAGATTATTCATCAGTATTTTAGAAAGTTTGTGTAGTAAGAACAGTTTTATAGAATATTCGAGGAGGTTCCAGAAACACCTTCCCTGAGGGAAGTCTCGAAGTTGACACTGAGCTCTACTTGCAGTTCTAGTGGAAGTAAATGGGGAGACACAGTCTAGTTTGTGCATCAGATGTATAATTGAGGTCCTATGTACTCTTGGATCTTAAAGAGGTTAAATTTTCAGTGGAACACTGTCAAAATAATTTTTGATTGCCTATTATCCCCAAAAACAATAAATAAGCTTGGTTTTTACAATTATGAATTGAAACACCTACATGCTCCAGTCCATTACATGTATTAATGTATTGATTTTTAAATTTTCCTGTTTTGGGGACTAATAGTACTTTATGCAAGTTGACAAGAGATGAACTTACTTTCCTAGGAAACTAATGTCCTCTGACCCATGATTATTTTACATATTTCTTATTTTTAGAGTAGGAGAAAGCTATTTCTTTTGATAAGAAATGGTACTCACAGATCAAACTTCAAGGTTTTAGAGATACTCATGACCATTGAATTATTTCCTGTTACAGATCTTGTGAGTAGGTAGAGTTAGAATCTATGTTTTATTTTTTTAGTTAAAACACATCATGAACTTGTAGTGAAGTTTGATACCCAATTTCAAGGCTATGAGATTTTTATTTTTTACTTTAAATGGATATATGTATATGTATATGTATATGTATATGTATATGTATATGTATATGTATATATATATATATAATTTTTCCCAGTTTACAAATTTAATTTTCAGTGATATCAGCATAAATACCCATTTTCTTGATCCTGTAAAGTAATGTTACAATAATAATACCTCCACTGCTGCTTCTGATAACTAAAAAAGCATTTTGAAGTTTTGTTTTTTAGTCTGTTTGTTTGCCTTAGGGTATATTCCACCAGAGAACATGCTGTAAAATTTTATTTTTCACAGAACTTTTATCTATTGCTAAAAGAGATATACAGTTATGTCTTCGTTATTTTTCTTTCACATAGGAATGTTCACAGGCTCTTTAAAAATTGAATTATGTCATATAGTTATACAATACAATCATGTTTCATAGTCCGATGTAATGAGCAAAGTGTATTTAGAGTGATGTAGACTGGTCCATCCTGACCTTGCTCTCTCCTTCCCTAAGCAATCTGTGTTTAACTGTGTGATCTATATTTCAATTTAAAAGAAGTTTTATGGATAAAAATACCATTAATTGATGGCATAACTGTATTCCCTTCTTTAGTGCTTTTTAAGTATTTTTATTTGACAATATTTTATGGAAAGCTTTTTGGTATTATTTTATTGACTTTCACAATATGCTAGCATGTAACTGTACAGCAGTTTATACAAACTGTTTTATATTGATGGTCTTTTGCTTTGGCAAACATTGCTGAAGTAAATGGTCTTGTGTATACGTTAAAAATATTTTTACCTGTGTGTATTTTAGTAAATTTTTAGATGTAGAATTTCCAAATCAAAGAGCAAATGCACATTTCATTTTGTGAGATACTGCCAAATTCTCCTCCTAGGGCTTTTCATTTTACAGTTCCATTATCAATGCATGAGACTTCAAATGCATTTTGTTTGTTCATTTTTGGTGGCTAATTCACAGCTCAAGTATTCAGTGAGTTTCTGAAAGGTGAATGCATCGCCTGAATGAAAATTCATGTTTTGTGTGGATGTTAAGAGACAGCAACTTCAAGCCCTATCATCTCCTGGATTTAATGTTTGTGATAGTTATCGTCTTCCTTTCATTCCCAGCCATGGATTTATGCTTCATTAAGATAGCCTGTTCTTAGCTCTGCCACAGTGCTTGTAATTCTGTGCATAGTTATGTGTCCTCTTCTAGAATGAGTTCCTTAATGACATAGACATTAATTATACTTCTCTTTTATGTGTCTCAAGTTGAGTTATACACATCACAGGAAATTAATACATGATGGGCTGATGGTCTACACTGGTCCTTTGAACACTTTTTAGATCCTTAAGTCCTATCTGTCCATCTATTTCAAATGTATATCAAGTAGATTGTCTTGTTTTAACCTCAAAGAGTCACTGAGCATAGAATCTGGGACAGTTATCATTTTGTATTTGCCTACCTCCAGCCAAAAAATACATATAAATGTAGATGTAAACATAGATGTGGATATATATATATATATATATATATATATATGAAATTAGATAGAGATGAAATTAGGATTTTAAAGCAAAGTTCAAAATCTTTATACTATTTGTTAGTAACAGAATCATTTTTTTCTTTCATTCTTTTTATTGTTCTTTATGTTTCACAAACAAATTAAAATTAAGTATGCGACCTTTTACAATAGGATCCAAAAAAATGAAATACTTAGGAATCAGTTGAACAAAGGAAGTAAAAGATCTATATATTAAAAATTACAGTACTTTAGGAAAGGAGATTGTGTAGCATATCAGAAAATGGAAAAAAATATCCATTGCTCTTGGATAGGATAAACCAAGATAGTGAAAAATCATATACTCTCAAATCTATTACACAGATTTAATGTAATCCTGATCAACGTACCACTACCATAATTTACAGAACTAGAGAAAACATTCTTGAAATTCATTGGGAACCAGGAAAGACCTAGAATAGCAAAGGCAATCTTGGGCAACAAAGGCAATCTGGGAGGCATATCAATCCCTGACTTGCAATTATACTACAAAGCTACTGTGATAAAATCAGCATAATACTGACAAAAAAACAGACCTGAGGATCATTGGAAGAGAATAGAAGATGCACACATAACTATAAAGACATTCAGCCTCCTTACCATTGACAAAGGGGCTAAACATGTTCACTGGAAGAAATATAGCCTCTTTAATAAATGGTACTTCAAAAACTAGCTCTCTACATAGTGAACACCATGCACTACACTAAAGTTTAAGTGGATCAAAGAACTAAATATTAAAACAGGAACACTAAATCTGCTGGAAGAGAAAATTGGTAGAAATCTTGAAGAAAGGAGATAGACAGAGTTCGTGCTCAAAAACCAAACTGCACAGGAAGTATTTCACAAAATCAACAACTAGGATCACCTTTATTAAAAAGGTTTTACAAAACAAAAGAAATCATCAATGAAGTGAAAAGAAACACAACCCACAGAATGGGAAAAATTTCACCAATTTTCCCTCAGACAAAGGATTTATATCTGGAACACATAAAGAATTGAAAAAAAAATCAGGCCCCCAGAATTCAAAGAGCCAGTTCAAAAAGGAGTATCTGAGATGAATACACATTTCTCAGATGAAGAAGTACAAATGACAAATAAATAGATGAAAAAAATGTTCGACATCACTAGTCATTTAGGAAATGCAAATTAAAACAACCCAGATTCCATCTCACCCCAGAAAGAATGACTACCATCAAGACATCAACCAGTAACAATGTTAGCTGGGCTCAGGAGAAAGGCACTCTTCCCTCTTGTTAGTGGAAATGTGGACTGGTGCAACCACTATGAAAATCAGTGTGGAGAGTCTTAGAAAACTAAGATTGGAGGTCCCGTTCAATCCAGCTATTCTCATTATGGGTATCTTCCCAGAAAACCTAAAAACATCACACCAAGGTGATATATGTGCACCCATGTTTTTAGCAGCACAGTTTGTAGTAGCTAAATCTTAGAATCCACCCAAATGCCCATCAATTGAGGAATGTATTAAAAAGATTTTTATATTTTTATACAATGGTAGTATTTTATAAAATGTAATTTTTACAATAGAGTACTACTCAGCCATAAAGAAGGATAAACTTAGAAGTAGCTGTTCAAGTTATCAACTAATGGTTTCTTACTGTTATTTTTTGACTAGTCATTTGTTATTGTTATTTTTTGAAATTATGTATTATTTCTATCCCTTTTCTATTTTGCTTTTTTCTCTAAATAAAAAAATATAAAAAGAAGAAACTTGAGACTTTTACAGGTAAATGGATACAAGTTGAGAACAAACTGATAAGTGAAATCAGACTCACATATATAAACCTCATGTTGTCTCCCTTGTATGAGAAATTGAAAGAGTAAATAAGTTTTAAATGTAAAATACATATTCTGAAATGGAAATAAATTGTTCAAAAAGAAAAAGGAACTCAGATGGATGAAAAGGGAAAGGATAGTCAGGAAAAGGGGAAAAAACACAAGCCAGTTTGTTATTAGTATCTTTGATCATTAAAAAGGAAGGTTTGTGCTAATATTTGGAGAAATTTTTAAGATCATATCTTGTACCCAGCACAACTACTTTAAAGGTAACAACATGTAATGTATCAACTATTATTATTCTCTTATTGTTTTGTTGCAATAGTCTATTTTACTTTTATCCATTAAAAAAGTAAAAGAAAAAAATAAAATTAAATGTGTGAAATCCTCAACTGACTTAATTCCAACAGTGTCTAGACTTTTCACCTTTAGTAAAAGTGGAGTTTGATTACTTAAAAAGGGGCAGCCTAAGTATTACCCACCTATCTCTCAAGGCAGCATAGGTTCATTGTAACAGATGGTCCACACACTAATTCTTCTTAAGATTATATGACTCAGTATGTTCATGGGATTCATTAAGTGACTCCATTGCTGAATCATGGGACAATTACAACAAACCTATACACTGCTCCTGTTCTGTTCCTTAATAGAAATATTCTATTCTAACTCTCCTATCTGGTACAGACAGAGTTGCTGAAGAGAAAATTACAATGACTGCCACCTGCTAAAGATATAAAATTCTTAATATGGTGCAGCAGTTTAATACTTTCACATGTTATGATTTTATAGTGATCAACTGTAGCAAAATTTGCATATTAGTATTTTTGTTTTCTTTGAATCCAGCATTACATAAGGTGTTGCATTTCTATTGTCTATGATCATAGCATTCTTGCAATGAAAGGAATAAAATAAAGCACACATATGTAGGGGGGGAGAAAAAAAGCCAATCCCTGAAATAAAGCACAACTCCAAAAGTTAAGTCCTGCCTTACAGGATTGGGCAGTAGAACTGGTCAGACTTCATATTTACTAGAGTAAGTTTGGAATTTTCAGGCAAATTTCAGGCAGATGAGTAATCTCTGTATGTCAGTTTGTTTTTAAAGAAATTTTAATTTGTAGCATTTTATATGATTATAAAGATAACATGTATTCAGGTATACAAATCATTAACTAATATGTCTGGTCCTATTGATACTAGACAAAATAGTTGAGAGCTATCTATTTACTACAAAAATTTAAAATTGAAAAATAGTTTTGTTGTAGAGTTTTTTTCAGAACTTTCATTATTTAGTCTTAGAAAAATGCAATTAGGTACTAGACTGAGAACTTAATTATATAGCTATATACTCAAAAATTTATCCAGACCCCTGTATTGATATAGATATCTATAGACAAACATTTATCTAATATTGAGACCTATATAAACCTTATAAATAGATATATACACACATGCATATTTATGTAAATGCCCATTTCCAGTTGTTCTGTTTTGTGATTGTTTTGTTTTCTGTTCCAATACAGAGATGTATTCTTCTTGTAGGACTTTTCTTCCCACTGATGGGTCTATTTTACTGAACATTGTAGGCAATATCTGTAAACAAAACTACTATTATTGGCATTTTGCCATTCACTGTTAACATGTTAACATCACCTTATTTAGTTTTTAGAGATAATTTCAAACCTCGTAGTGGCAGTGACAATCACAGACCTCTAGACAGAGTAGGAGTGTGAAGAACATTTTGAGTGATCTTTTACTTCCTTTGATTCCTTAGTGATGCATGGCAAATGATACTCACGCTTTCTGGATTTTTAAAGGGTTTTCCTGGGCTAATGTGTTAATTTATAGAAAAATAGCATGTAATATGTCCCTGTGATGGGCATTACTGTTATTTTACAGGTGCATGTCTCTTCTCCACTTCACTACACACTGTAGAACTGCCCTTCTTCATTTTATATTAGTAAACTTATGATGCTGTAACAAGATATCATAGATCTGGTAGCTTCAGCAACAAGAATTTTCACTGTTCTAGAGAATAGCTGTCCAAGATCTGAGAGTCACTATGGTCAGGTTCTAGTGAAGGTTGTCTTTGTTTGTATGCAGCTAACCCTCTTCCTGTACTCTTAGTGCTGTAGAAATTGTGAGCAGGTGAGCAGATAGAGAGAGAGAGAGAGAGAGAGAGAGAGAGAGAGAGAGACAGAGAGACAGAGAGAGAGAGAGAAAGACAGAGAGAGAGAAAGACAGAGAGAGAGAAAGACAGAGAGAGAGAGAGAGAGAATGAATATGAATGGAACACACAAAGCCCCTGGTTTCTCTTTGTACAAGGCTACTAAGTCCACCATGAGGGTCCCTCCCTGGTGACTTCATAGGAACCTTACTACCTCCCAGAAGTCCTTTATCCAAATACCATCACATCAGGTGTTATGGCTTAAATACACAAATTTGGAGGAGGCCTAGCTCAGTCCACAATAAAATACCACTGACCTACCCTGGCCAGCAAGCTGCCTGCAGAAACTTCTAATGGTCCGTCTTTGGGATTCCAGTCCACTCCTTCCCTGCTGTGATGGTCACGGAGTTGTAAGACAAAACGGATAAAAATTACCAAGCCAACATAGAGACAGTGTTTCCTGGAGAGCTGAATGAAACCTCCCTGTCTGTAAATGACCAAGAGATAAACTTTGCTATGTTAAGTCACTGAAGGTTAGGAATTAAGACCACAGTATAACCTATTCCACTTTTTGCATAATAGAACATTCAGTGTACAAGCATGTCTTTCCCCTTAACTACTACTTTAAAAATCTAACCTCTACTACACTACAGTTAAATTTGTAAACTTTAAAATAATTAAGAGACAAATCTTATGTGTAATATAAGTAAGACTAAAGTGGATCTTTAAATGGCTTCATCAGTAAATCCAGTTTCAGTTAGATATTTAAAAACTAAAACCATCTTGAAGTGTCAGAAATTGTTTTACCAATTTATGCTATTTTTTCAGATATTAAGAGTGCTTGCTTTGAAAATTACTGAGTTTGATATAAAAGTATAGCTTAGAAGATCAAAGAAGGATGTGAATTCTTATCCTGCTGAGATTATGAATTTGCTAGGAAATTTTACAAAAACGTGGTAGTGCTCAACGTCATTTTTCAAAAGGAAATATGAGCAATGGCCTGTCGTACATCAGGGCCCATCATGAGTGACAGCAAGGCCTGAGAAATGCAAAATTTTGAATATTTGTCTTAAATTTCTCCATCATTAGATTTACTTTCATTATTTGTGCTTTCACAATTGCTAGGGATCTTTCATTCTACTTTAATGGCAAATAATCTCTTTGGAGATGATGTATATTGCTTCCTACTGTTTGAGAACTAGAAATAAAATGGTGTATTTGTTAGAAATCTTAACCTCTTGTTGATAATAAAAATTAAAATCTAATCAAGGAAAAATAGTTCATCTTGGTGCACCTAGAAAAATGGGACTTAGTTGAAGAATAAATGTGTCAATATTTGGGGAATGATTGGCAAGATTCACTTTTCATGATTTAAAAATTGCTTTTTCTTGTTTGGTTGCTTACATAGCTTCCATATCTATCAAAACTTCTAGATGCATAATTCCATTAAACTTGCATTGCTGATGTAATACTTTATAAAAGCTGTTGTATATTTTTAAAGACAAAGGACACCCTGCTTACTTTCCTTTGCAATAGTTTTTCCTCACACATAGCTACTCATGTACCCTTCAATGTAAAATAAATAACAGAAGAAATGAATTAATAATATTTTACTACTTATAATAACTTTTCTATACAATATCTTATTTGCCCAACCCCACTGTCTTTATCAGATTAGTCATGTTAATTACATGAAATTATGAGCAAACTCAGACATAGTAAGTTTGGTAATAGAAGCTCACATCCAAGTTTTGTAAATTCAGTGTTGTTTGTTTGTTTTTGTTTCCTGAATACCAAAGTACCATAAACTTAAGAAGTTTTGTATTTAGTGTTCAGCCTCCAACTATAGTTTTCTTTCTTTCCTTTTTATACCTCAGTTTGATTTTTAAAGGGGGGCATTTTCTAATTATCCTCTCCAAGAACTGTGAATATTTCTTAGAAAATAGAATGGTTGCCCTACTGTATTTGTGTCTGTCCAGAATCACCACACTGATGGCCATTTATAAGCAATCTGAGACCTAGGATTTTTTCCCAGCTATACCTCAGTGGCCACCATTTGATACCTTATCTGCCTACCCCTTTCAAAATCCATTTATGTTTAAAATCATCAAATATAGTTGCTTTCTGAATGAATTACACTTTTGACTTTGTTTTGGTCAGTTTGTTAATGCCTTTCTAGAACTATAATCTTCCCTGTGTAATTTATGTCAGAAAAGATTATATCTTATTTTGCATGCTAGGATTTCTTTAAAATTATTTGTTATTCAAGTTACATTTTAAACTGGTGCTGGTCTATGCAGATTTTAAATGTGTTTGTCATATACCATTAGTCACTGTGTGAAATCTCTCAGTAATAGTTAGCCCTTGAATTTTCTGCAGCTAAGGAGAATTTAACAGTGATTGATGGCAGATCACTTAGCTGGTTGGCAGGCTTTCCAATTTACGGTGGGGAAATTGCTCTTTTCTTTTTGTTCATTCCTTCTGCTGCTTGTGCTGAGCGGTAAGACATATGTGCCAGACTGCATGCGAGAAGCAGCAATGGATTGGCAATGCAGCATGCCATTTTTACAATTACGATTTTATCAGTTTCTCAAACTATACAGGGAATGTCAAATATTTTCAATGACATTCTTCCATTATTGTAGGCAGCTTACTTAGGTATCCTTTCTATGCTAGTTCTCCGTATGTGCTGCATAGCTATCAGGCCTTGCGTGATAAATTGGCCCTGAGCCAGGAAGAAAGACAGGTTTGTGATTTGCTGAGAAGTCCCAGTTTTTTTGCATGCGGGCTGCCAGCCAGCCCTATGTTCAATTTTACCTTTCTCTGCCCCCCACATGCTGAGGAAAAACAGCTCTCTGTCATGTTGTATTAGATACATGACTTAGAAAACATATTGGCTGCAAGTGAGACGAAATTCAGCCTCAAGTAGCATAAACAAATGGTAGATTATTCTTCTCACATGCATACACACCCTGAACTAGGTGGTCTGTGCTACTGGCTCAGCTGCCCAAGAGCATGTTCAGTAACGCTAGCTTGTCTTTGCCTTGCACCATGTTTAGAACATTAGCCTTGGTCTTCATTGATGTAGAATGGTCCCTTCACCTTTAGGCATCGTGCTAGAACGTGGGGAAAATATTAGCAGGTAAAACTGTTTTCCTTACAGGATTTTGTCTGTATGTATTTGAAGGGTGATAGAGAACCCTTTGAAGAAGACTTCCCTAAATGCCTCACTAGACATGAAAAAGCAATTTTCCTTTCCTGGATCAATCAGTGTCTAAAAACATTGAGGTTGCCAAACTACTTGCTCTGCAGGTAATCAAGAGGCCTTGTTTATTTGTACACCAAGGATTTCCAGATCCATATTTCCATTAATAACACTCCTAAATTCCTGCCTGTACCCAGTCTAATCTGTTAAGCATCTCAAATCTAACATGTTGTAAAATTGAGTTTTTGCTTTCTCTCTCCGTAAACCCACTTACTGATACTGGCATTGATCAATATAGGAAAATACACAGAAATTCCAACTTTGTCAGGGAAGTTAAAACTCTTGCTGATAAAATCAAATAAACTATAATTAAAGAAAAAAGATTCAGTATGGTACGCTTGTGCATTTCTTTCCTGGTTCTTTGACTTGTATTTTAGCCACTCACCATGAGGAGTCTTTATGTTATAGTTCAAATAACGTCCTTTTCTTAATTTAGGGGAAAATAATAATTTAATAATAAAGATATAGAATCCCTGGCACTAAATACTTTTTAATAATAAAAATATATAACTCACTAAATTCTTTCTGTCTACAAACTCTTAACTCTTTTTACGCATTATATCATTTTATTCTCTCAACAAAAATATGAGGTGGATATTAAGATCCCTTTTTCTACTTGGTGAAACTAGGGATTAGAACTATTAAGTAGCTCAAAGCATGGTTTCCACAGAACCTTTGTCGTAGCTACTGGCCCTCCTCTTCCAATGTCCTCTCCTTCCCAAGACTAAATTATTCAAAGAGGTGGCTGCCACTTAATTCCCTTTGGTTCTCAGTCTGGTAGGCTTGGTAATGGATGCAGGGATTCAGTTGTTCAACCCTGTGCTTTTTGCCTTATTAGTGATCTTCTCCAACAAAACTAATCCTTAGATTCAATAACCCTCCTTTTGTTCTCTGTGAATTTCCAGGGCATGGAATCATTTACTGCAAAAGGAGATTTAGGAGCATTTCCACAAAACCCATAGTTCAAGCCCTATAAAAGATAACACTGTGCAGCACAGGTCAATGTCTCTTATAAAATCACACATCATCGACACTGCTGTGGTTTAAGCCTGTGACCCTCTTCCTCCTATCCTTTAAATCCTACTGTTAGGTAGCTGTACAGTCCTGCTGAAGACTCCTAAATTTGCTTTCATTGCATTAGCATCAAAGGCTGCACACTCTTTGGTGTGAATTCCCCTCAGGGGAGAACCTGAAATTGACTTGATAGTCCAGCAACTGCATTGCTTCTTTCTCCACCAAGCATTTTGGGATGATGGAGTTTTCTTTTTGGGAAAGACCCTTATTACTTTTCTTATATAGGCAAAAAGTAAACATCGTATGAATACAATTCAGTAACCTTCCCTTTATTCCATATCTCACAAAAGAAGTTCTCCTGAGACTGCTTTAGCATGGCATCCAAGAGGTCTAAGAAGGCATTTTTATTAAACATTTATTCATTTAACAAATATTTAATGAGCATGTTGTATGTGTCCAGAACTTGTATTGATACCAGGGATAGATGAAATGAAACATAAAAATTAGTATTCTGATGGATCATATATCCATTCAAGTCCATTGGCTTATTTATATAATTTTATCATAAGGACCTTAAGTGTTACTCTATCCATGAATGTCTTTGCTTTACCTATCTTACCTCAAAATCCTTCACCTCATGGGTTCAAGGGCCAACTCCTATTAGTTCAAGAGAGCTGTTTGTAGGATTTTTGGAATTTTACAGGCCTGATCATTCTATAAGAATAATTATATAAACTCATAATTAATTCAATTTTATTTAAAAGCAAAATAATACTAATTACTTTGCTATACTTTTCCTATAACCTATGCTCTGGTTTTTATTTATAAATATTTTATGAGAATAGGGGACATATTTTATAATAATGCTTTACCACTTTCCAAGTCCATGTTTGATGATATATCACCATGAAATTTCTACCATGAAAAACAGCAAATGTTGTAAATTATAGTCCTTTGATTTCTTAGGCAACCAATTGTTAAACATTTGCTAGCACACCTCTGGCCCCATCCTACTTGACCCTTTTCCTTCACTAACAGTTACAACATTTTCAGGCATAACATATGCATTAATTCTTTCTGCTAACATTTGCTCAGCATGTATTGAATGCTAGATACTGAGTCAGAACCTGAGGACTCATAAATGAAGATAGAATTGTCTTTGACCTCAAGTCATTTGGAATCTGAGTCAGATAAATGCACAGATAATGATGTTACCAGATAGTGAATATTATAACATTGCAAGTACTTGATAAGATCAGCTAAAACAATGGAAAAATTATTTTGAATGAGTCAGAAGGCTTGAGACGTTATAGTGGACAACTCATTGGCCAGGAAGCAGCAAGCAGTAAGAAGGATAATTCACACATAGGAAAATGTTCACAGGACACCTGAACCTGTGAAAAGCCAGGTCAGTCTGCACACTCATTGTTTAAACTTGTGATAAGGAATGTTGGAAAACAAGTTAGCAGAGTTAATCCAACACTCCATCCAAAAATACTGTATTTTCATCATCTTTGCAGCCCCAAAACAAGCACAATGTTGCAGTGTAAATGTTACTTGGACCATAAAACTTTAATGAATAAGTGCTAAGAATGTGGAACTGACTTTCACTGGAAATGGGACTAGTAATCATTACACCTGATTTTTAAATATCTGTGGAGATATTTTTAGCATTATCTTAAAACTATTTGATATTCAAACAATCTTAACTTTCATTCAATTTCACTCTGTACAACAATATATTTAAACAAATAATTCAAAACAAGGTGGTGTCATGGTTTGGATGTGGTTTGAATGTGTCTTGTAAGGGCTCATGAGAGAGAAGCCTGGTCCTTAGTGTATAAATGTGAGAACTCCAATGTTCTGAAGCCTTAAGAGGTTATCTTGGAACTTTTGTCTGATTGCTAGATAAAATATCTATTGTCCAAAATTAAGGAAGGAAAGGCTTATTTAGCTCACAGTTTGTGCAAGCTTTAGGCCATAATCAACTGGCTCCAAGGCAAGGTGAAATGGCAGAAGGGTGATAGTTCATGGTGATGGAAGACAGCAAAAGCAACAAGAGCAAAAAAGAAGAGACTCTTTATGTCCTTTGTATTGTATGTAGGATACAATTCCAGCATTAGACAATAAATCAATCACAAACTCTAGATTCAGCTTCCTCCTGAAAAGCACACTGCTAGGATTCCATGAGGCTTTTGGGTAACAAACAATAGCATTCTGCCCCTGGCCCCCAAAGACTCATGCACATTCTTGTATGCAGAAGATATTTAGTCCATCTCCAAAAGCTGCCAAAATCCTAACCATTTCAGGATTGCCGAAAAGTCCAAGTCTCAAGTCTCCTCTGAAAGCTAAGGCAAATTCTTAGTTGTGAAGCCCTGTAGAAATGAAAAGTACAACACTTCCAACATTCAATAGTACAAGATAAACATTACCATTCGGAAAGGTACAAGCAGGGGGATCCAAAGAATTGGGACCAAAGCAAGTTCAAAATCCATCAGGGCAAATATTAAGTCATGTGGGTTCTTACGCAGCATCCAATGCTACCTGTGGCAAGTTGTGAGCACCAAAAAGCTTGGGTGGCTACACCCCTACAGCATTTCTGAAAGTTGTAGTTCCCATGGCTTCTCTCTTGGCTTTGCTCCCTCCTTGTAGGTATCCTCAGATGAGGCTTATTTCTGCCTTTTCTAAACTTCTGGGGTCTCCACTGCACTTTTGACTTCTCCTTCAAAGATGTACAGACTGCCCTCTAAGGGGCACATTGCCTGGCCTCCCAGGCCTTCTGTTAAAATTGGTGGAAACATTTTTAACCGCATTCATTCTGCATGCACCTAAAATCAGTGCCAAGGTCTGCTGCCAGTTGGAGCAGAAGCTAGGCTTTCCATTCTCTTGGTTGCAGGGGTTGAGTGCCTGAATTGCTGAGCACACTGAATCCAATTATAAAGAAATTTCCTTATACTGTCACCATTCTGGAACCTGGCCCAGCCACTGCTGCCATTCTGGAACATAATGTGGCTACCACCACTCTGGAACATAGTGCTCTGTGACTTCTCAAAGCAAACTCTTTCACTTTTGCAATTTTGAGGCTGCAAAATGGGGAGGCTTGCTTCCTCTTTTGATGCCCTCGGCCATCTTTTCTATTCTCCTATCCCTTCTCAGCAATCTCCTCTGCTCTATATTTGCAGTCCAGTGCTTTACTGGAGCTTTCTTTCTGGACAAACTCACCATTTTAAATCATTCTGCTTGGCTCTTTGCTCTTGGTTCTCAACATGAATCTGGCTAAAAGCTCCGAACTGTAGCCATTCCACTGTCTAAACATTAGACTGCCTTGAAATTTCTTTTGCTAGATTAATGATTCCACCATCCTTAATCTCAGTCTGAGGAAAAGTCTCTGGACATGAGCAAAATGCAGACAAACATTTTGCAAAGCCATAACACACATTGTCTGGAGTCCAACCACCACGATAATGCTTTCCAGTAGAAACTTTCTGAGCCTGGGCTTTTGAGCTCTGACCATACAGAACAGTCTAAGGTGGTCAAGCACTATTCTTTCAGGTGACACCTCCAAATCATTCCCAACTCTTCACATGAACCATTTCCAAAGACTCTTGAACCACATGGTCAGGTATAGTCACAGCAATGACTTAACTTCTCTAATACCAAATTCTGTGTTGGTCACTTTTCCCTCATTACTCAGACAAAATGTCTGATGCCTAAAATTAAGAAAGGAAAGCTTAATTTATCTCACAGATTGTGGAGGGTTCAAGTCATAATCAGTTGACCCTAAGGCAGAAAGGCATGGCAGAAGGGCATGGCAGAAGGGCAACAGTTCATGGCAGCAGAAGACAGCAAAAGCAACAAAGGCAACAGGAGAGGATATAGAAAAGACTGTTTGTGTCCTTTATATTGTATGTAGGCTTCAAACCCCACGGTGGTTGTAGCACTCATCCATAATCTCAGTGCTAGACAATGAATCATCACAACTCTAGATTCAGCCACTTCCCAAAAGCATCTCCCCACATGACTGCATGAGGCTTTCAGAGGACACCCAGACACAAACCATAAAAAAACTGGAGCCTGGTTGATGTTTCTTGGCATTGCCATCCTCAGGCAAAATCATGGTTGTTGCTGTAGGACTCTGCTTAGTTATTTTGAGAGGCTTATCATATAAGAGCAAGTCTACCTTTCTCTGTTGTCTCTGGCTTCCTGTCTTCCATGTGACCTTATGTACATACAAATTTTCCCTCAGAAATATCATCTGCAGTATGATACAACCAAAGAGACCCTCACCAGAAATAATCATATGTAAGCACCATGCCCTTAAGCCTCAAAATCTATGATAAAATAAGCCTCTTTTCTTTATCAATTACACAGCTTCAGGTATTCTGTTATAGCAATGGAAAAGAAACTAATGTCATATTTTCATTAAGAGGTCCATTCTGGAAGAGTGACAGCAAGGGAATGTATTTCTTACCTTTGTGAGGACTTTGAGAAGCTAATCTGTAACCTTCCTTTTAGTAGAATGGAACACTGATAGCCTTCTTAAAGAAGGAGCCTCAAATAAGCATGCATTTTATTAAAGAAAAAATATTCTAGGTTTACTTTAAGAGGTAGCATGGCTATTGGGTCTGAAAGAGACAGAAACTCTGAAGGGTTTGGCAATGGTAACTCTTGAAAAGGAGAATAGAAATGTATTGTTCAACACCAGTTGGTTAAAATCCAGCAAGGGTAAAGGATAAATTAACACTTTCTCTATAAGGATTTGCAAATGTCAGAATATCCGTATTGTATGACCACATGAATCAGTTTATCCAAATTTTCCAAATGAAAATTGTCTGTTTTTGAACCATGTTCATATTACTGTCATTGTGATTACCATGTGTTTAATCACATATATACTCAAACTTTAATTAAGTTTATACTGAATGTCAGCCACTTTGTTGGAAGAATTTGTAACTTTGTGTTTAAGAGTATTTCATTTGTAACTACTCTCTGTTTAAGAGTATTTCATTTCAATAGATGATTAAATTGCTCATTGTGGATGGATAAATTGTCTTTTCAAATTTATTCATCCATTGCAAGTTTGAGGATTGTCTGTTGCCATCCCCACTGCCCTACCAACATACATGGATACCTGTCACTATTTATTATAAGTTGACAGAAGCATCGTGGAGCCTGCAGCATTGGATTGGAGCTGTAATCATGAATGAATCCCCAGGGCATTCTTTTGGAAGGCAACCAGCTGGCCTTTCCTGGAGACATTCCTCTGCATCAAAAAGCACGTTTCCTGCGGCAGTTTTGGCATTTACAGGAGTTGGACATTGGAAGAAACAATATAGCAAATTAATTGGAAATCTACAAAGTTCAGGACAGTTCATGAAATTTCAGAGAAATCTTTATTACCTGTCATGTTACTTTGATTCTTCTATTTGCTTATGTTTTCTCAAAGTACGTTCTGAAAAAATTCAGCAGTAAACAATATGACCAGATTCCACCTTCTCAATCCCCTCTGTAGCTTTATTTAGATTTTTCTGCCCATTGTTGTATGTCCTTAATTCTGTCACACTATTCTTATTTCTGTTCCAAATTGTTCTCCTCAAAGAAGTGAAACCTTTTTGTATGTGTGTATGTACCACTGAGGATTGAACTCAAGGATTTTACACTGAGATACCTAGCCACCCTTTTTTTATTTTTTATTTTGAGACAGAATCCTTTAAGTTTTGCAGCAGCTTAAACTTGCAATCCTTCTGCTTCAGTCTCCAGAAGTGAAACCTCTTCATCCAACATGGTACTTTTCTCAAAATTTATCTCAATCTCTGTTTGATTTTTCTTCTTAATATTTATGCAGTGCAATACCAGATACTGATAGTATTTGCACTCTTTTTCTCAAATAGTACTCTCTCTGAGGGCAGGATCTTTGACTTTTTTTTTTTCTTTCTGAATCCAATCTTACTATGCGCAACACTGAGAACCACTTAGTTTATCAAAGTCTATTTAGATTGACATAATCACAAACAAGTTTCAAGCTTAGATGTTTTTACAAAGACTTCCATCTAAACTGATGTATGGAAATTATATTTTTCTTCCCAGAAAGCTGCTGTGTACAATGCTACAAAGTATTTGATTGCAAATACTTGACTTTTTATTCTCATATAATTTATGCAATGTATCATACAATATTCCTGTTTATGTTTGTCTATGACATTTTTTATCATTCTTTATTCTTGTTAGTATGTATTTGAGACACATAGTAACTATGTTCATCTTGGAAAATCAATACATATACACACTGTATCTTGATCATTTTGATTCCTTTGCCTGGCATCTCTACCCTCTGTTTTCCCTCCCCCATAGACACCCTTCCTGTCTCCACACAGATTATCTACCTATTACTTACCCTCTCTCTGGTTTTGTTTTTGTTGTAGTAAGGGGTTGCAAGGAAAATGCTTGCATACAGGATACATCATGTATAGCATTATTTTATGATGGGCAACCAGGGAGTTAAATAAAAAGAAAGTGCAAGAAACCTATCCACAACACTAAAGACCTACAAAATCCAGCTGAGGGCCTAGATCCCATGGCAGTATCCTTCATGAGTTCACCTGAAGACCTAGACTCCATGACACCCCCCCACAAGTCTAACTGGAGGCCTACACCCCACATCAATGACTTATGCAAGTCTATTTCATGAATCTGCCCTGGGAAGGCCTCATGGTCAGCAGTGGAAGCTAAGAAGACTATGCCAGCAAGATGATGGATCTGTGCAAGGATTTTGGAGGTTTGGTACTAGAGCCAAGAAATAATGCTCAAAATAAGGACCAGGGGTCCCCTAAAAAGTACCATAGCCATCCTCAGTGACAGTGAAATCACAACCTCCTTTGACATGAGAACAGCTGAGTACATATAATGAAGCCAGCATGACAAACTTATTCTGGAAACTGAACAGCACACATCTTTCCCTCTGGAGCCAGGAAGCGATAAGCATAGTAAGGACCAAAGTTCCCCCAAAGTGAACCGCAGCCATTCTCAGCAAAGAGGTCCTGAGCTCCTCCAATGATAATAAACAAATTCATATCAGGGGAGCCAGCATGGCAAGTTCCTCCAGGAGAACCAACGGCTCCATCCAACCACCATTTAGGAGGATCCCCCACACTACTCTTCCTCCAAGTCTTCTTTTGATGCTGGCAAAAGTCTTCAGGTGGGCCTTCCATGTTTGGTACCATGCTGATGCTGTTCAGCTGGTGTTTAAGTTGACACCAGTTACCAGTCCACTACAGTTCCCTTCTTAAACTCCTACCTTATCTTTTGTGGAAGGGAATACTCTACCTCCCTACATTCCATGTTCAGTTTGAAAATCAAAATTCATTTTACATATTTGGTCACATATGTAAAATATGTGGAGAATTTTAAAAGTTATTGAGACATTATTCCAACAATCATTGAATTAAACATAGCATGAACATTTCTCTTGACAGCCAAACTTTGTCTCAGGAGAAATTTTATAAAGGTATACATCATAAAGTTACATATGTGTCTATATATACATATATATATATTACATATGTATGCATATTTCTTTATCTCAGTAACACCTCAGTCTTATTGCAATTATTCAGCAGGATTCACTTTCTTTCCTCAGTTTTTGCTGCTGTGCCTGTTGCACTCTACTTAAACCTCAGAAGTGCCTACAAAGTTTTGAAATGTACATGAAGATAGCTGATAATAAGTCTTAAACACTTTTTTCTTATGTGAAAAAGCATTTCTATCTCCTTAAATGGAGAATTATTTTCCAACCTTAGAGATCTCCCACCAGGTGTTTATTGTGGATTCATGCTGGTTCCAAACCTTCATACAAGAGTTGCAAATTGAAGTATTTATGTCATTGGTCTGTGGGGCAGCCCACAGAGAAATAAGAGTGTATTTGTAAACTATAAACATAGGTGGGTATTTTTGAAAGCCTTCAGATCTGACAGAATGATTTTCAACTAAGAATGTGGTATTGTTTATTATAACTTTGAGTGGCAGCCTAATATATTAAATCAGTTCAGAAGATTGTAAAATGCATTAGCATTAGCAATTTAATACCTTCAACAAATTTAACTGTCACTCAGGAGCATATCTGTCCTTGTTGTAAAACAAAACAAAACAAAGTACCCTAAAATGAAACCCTTTGCTTGATGGACAGTAATGCTCTAGGAGACAAAACCTTTTCCATGGAGATAGCCACACACAGGAAGGGTACACTGGATTTAGCAAAATTAAGTGGTACAAAATTAATACAGGCGTTTGGTTATGGCTGGACAATTAGAAGCCTTAAAAAAGTTTGACAAATAGATGCACAGACACCACCTACTGCCTAGGAAATCTTGCTCATGAAAATGCACAGGAGCTTTGTCTCCATCTGAAAATGATCTTCCTGCATCCATTGTCACCTGTCAGTTTTTCTTCCATTAATAGGGATATTTATGAGGTATCCTTAGCAGCATGCTAAATTTTGCTGGCCTGATGTTAATTGAAAATAGCAGAATATGAAGTTCCTTATAAAATATAATAATAACAATATTAGTAGATTATTATTGAAAGCCCATAAAGAATGAGTCATCGCTGTTGAGCACTATGTGCCAGATGTCAAAATAAGCACTTTATTCACCCAGTGCTGTATTACTGAAACCTTTCAAATACATTTGTGAAGCAGTAAGCTTTTAAGGAAAAAAATTAAGACAGAAAGAGTGAAAGAAACTTGCTCAAACATTTCCAGCTCATAAATGACAAAGCCAGGATTTAACACAAAGTCTATTAATTATGTCAATTATAAACATGCTCCAGGGTTACCTGGGGGATGATACCTATATGTGCCAAGATAGTTACATGCATTTGACACATTAATCTTCACAAGCGTGCTATAGTCAAGAAACATTTGCCCCTTGGATGGATGCAATGTGGATGACTTAATGAAAATAAGTAACAAGCCAAATTCTCACAGAGCAAAAACACACTAATCATATCACCACAGTAAGACGAGCAAATGAAAGGAATGTTACAGTGAAGATCAGTAGGAGGCAAGATTAAAGTTACTTTTTGTAGTGTTCAGAACATTTAAATGGAATGTGTATTTGTGGATGTATATCTGCTCAGCAATTTATCAGTCCTATGCATAGCACCAATGCTCCTGTTATGTAATAGCCAAGTGGTGAGCAAGAAAAAGATGAACCATTGTGTGCCTTCTCATTCCCACCACCTACCACTTAGGATGTTTTGTTTTATTTTGTGCTCCTCTTCTTTTGCCACATGTCCTAGATCCTGTGAAAGTTAATGTTGAATTTTTACTTCCCACTATTTCCAATATCTCATGTACAAGAAATAGATTCATATAGAATTATAATATTCTGAATTGAAAAGAGCCAAATATATTCTATTTGTATCTAATTGAGTAATCTTATATCTGACTAATACACATCTTACTTTATGGATTTAATATCAATAGAACAATGTCAAATTGAAATACTCCCTAACTTGAGTAAACATATGTAAATTTTCAAGCATACTCTCTGTTATGAAATCAGGAATCAATTGTAGTTGATTTATCAGAAGTTCCTAAGTCAGCCACATTGTAGAAATCTGAAAATTTGTGCCTTCTTGTCAGAAGGCAGACAGAAAGCCAAACCTGCCTTTGTATTACTTTAAAAAAAGAAAATGATTTATAATAAAAAATTGTGAACAAAAGCAGAGATTCTAATAAATTTTATTCACCCACACCTATCTTATCTACAAGACATTTCCACTCTGGCTCATTTCTGTAGTGCTTTTCTTCCCTCTCCACCAATCAGCTTCCCTGCAATCCCCTTCTCTGCTCTCCCCTCTCTTCTTCTCCCCTCTGTTTTGTTTTCTGTCCCTCAGTCCCTCAGTCCTTCCCTTTCCCTTCTCCTCCTCTTCCCCCTTCCCATTTCTTCTCTTTTCTTGTTCTGAGAGGCAAACTCACGACCTTGTAAGCAAGTAAGTGCTCTACTGCTGAGCTAGGACTGTAACTCCTGTGTTCGTTTTGAAGCAAATTTATCTTGGAAATATTTTAGTATCTCTAAAATACGAAATCCTTAAGAAAAATTATCAATTTTAAAACATTATCAAATTTAAAAGAAGATTCATTCCTGTCTAATATAATCAATATCTAATCAAACTTCACATTTTTGATTTTTAAAGATATATTAATTTAAATCATTGCCTAATAAAGTTCTGATAGTTATTTTGTGTACTCTAAAACATTTATTTTCTTTTATTCTGCAGTATTTCTTCACGCTGTTATTCTTGAAGATTTTCATAACAGAAATTTTGCTACTTGTTTTGTAGATTGTCTTCACTGTTTAGATACTTACTGTATGCATATCCATTGTGTTATTTAATATGATTCTCTATCTCTGATGTTGCTTCAGACATACAACATTACTAACATTCAACTGGCTTTGATTTACAAAAGGACAATTTTCTGTGGCTTAACTTCATACTCCTTCTAACTTGACAGATAGACATAGACTGGGTCTAGCATACCTTTTCTAGTTTGCCTGCTTTTAGCTATGACATACAATATCTTTTGTATTTCCTGCCCTAGACTGACAATCAGTAGTTCTTTAAAATCTCATTTCTTTTACTCAGAAATTGTAGTTAGAAGTCATCATATAGATATCCAATGCATGGTCATTGATATTTTAAGTTGGTAATTGTCTCTAAGATTTTTGAATGCACAAAAATAGTGTATGTTAGGTAAAAGAAATGAATTCTTATTGAGACTAAGCCAAATCAGTCTTTTACTTAATCTTATCCTTCTTCTAACACAGTATAAATCTCTGCTAACTACAAAGTTACTTATTTTCTTTCCACTATGCCACTGTATAGCAATAGGAACATTATTGCTAGAAATATGATTGCCGAAATTAGTTTCTATGATTCGTTTACTAGTTTATATACTTTGAGTTCTTTATATTTAGAAGATTATATCCTACTAGAGATGTGCAAAGAAATTAGCATTTAAAGTTATTTGAAAAAAATCATAAATAAGATAGATATGCATACCCTGATTTAAGCACATGTTCCCCCATTAATATACACAATTTTTAATGTTTTAGGTATGAGTTAAAGTAGAAGCTTAAATTAAAATTTAAAAAGATATTTGTGGCAATTTCTGTCAGTGTAGTTCTGCTAAGAAGTTCATAAATACGTAATATATTCATTATCTCATGGCATTTTGAATTCTCAGAATTTTCTTTTTCATTTTGTAAAATATATACAATTTCATATTCATTCCACTCAATAAGATGCATACATAAAAGTCTGTTTTCTAGTCTCATTTCCTCCATCCTTCTTCATTTCTTTGCTTAAAGTAAACGTTTTATTTTTCACTTTACACTTCCATTACTTTTCTAAAGATAATAGATAATGCATGTGTGAATTTGATCTGAATCCTACACCTTCCTTTATCTTGATTTTTTTCACTTAATGTGTCCTAAGAAATCCTTGACAGTTGTTTAGAGTCATTCATATTTATCTGTCTTTTCTTTCTACAGGTGCAAAGTACCTGTATTATTCAGATATTTTCTGCTATTAGTATCTTTGTTTATATTTTTGCTTTATATGTTGCCACTGGATTTTTGAGGGCACAGACTCCTACAAGTATAACTGTTTCATGAAATAGCAAATGAATATGTAATTTTTTCTAGCTATTGCCAAATTTTCTTCTCCCTAGAGTTTTAGAATTTTGCATTCTCATCAGCAAATGTATTAAAAATTTATTTTCCCGCAGCTCTGCCAGGAGTATACCATCAAGTTTTTGGAATTTTGCCAATCTAACAGAGCAGAAAAGTTATCTAGCCAAAGTGTTAATTTGCAGCTCTCATTCTGAGTAATGTTGAAAATTTTGTTCAAATGATTGAAAAGGATTTATATCTCTCTGCATCTGTACTGCCCAGCTTTTCTATAACATTGTCTACATTTTTCATGCCTACTTTTAAGGTGCTCTTTATATATTTGGGATAACAGCTTTTTATAATATAAATGGCAGTTTCTTTCATTTTGATGATTAGCATTTTACTTTGCTTATCTTATTACATTTTAATTAATCAAGTTTATCACTCAGCTCATTTTTTAAAAATGTGGTTTCTTTTATTTTTTCTGATGAAAACTAACATAATTGCTTGGGATTTCTTTTAAGGGCTTGCATCAGTTCCCACTGCTCTACATTTTGAACAGGGATAATGCTGTTCTGTGTGTCCATATTCAATGAGAGAAAGCTGAGATTTACTGAATGTTTTCCACTTGAGTAAGTTTGTTTCTCAAGGCTTAATTGGAAAAAAAGTGTATGCTGTCTTCTCTGGTTTTCCCATTACACCTACAATGTGATGTCATCAGCATCTCACAGTTTAAGGCTTTGATACTATTTATTCAAGCTCTCAAAGATTATGCTATTATGCTTCAATCATTTGGAATAATATTACTTTAAAAAAAAGTGTGAGGTCACATGGAGGATTACTGTCTGGTTAGCTTGGTGCTGAACAATGCTAACAGAGAGCACTGCATGTCACTCTTGGGGAGTAAATAGTCCCAAGACTTTGAGCTAATACTGAGCAAAGAATCATCCTTCATATTTTCTTCTCCCTTGACTGGATATATTTTTCTTGTTAATTATTTCTGTAATGTCATACTCTCAGGGCACTGGATTTCACATTTTGTTTTCCCTTTGCAAACAATTATTTGTGCTTAGAATTAACTATGCAGGAGAAGGAAAAGATGGCAGACTGGTAGGCAGCAGGATACGCAGCCTGTCTGAGAGGGACAGCTCAGATGCCAGAATAGAACATCCTGAAGAGACCCAGAGAAAGGGAGATGGATTCTCTCAACCCAGGAAGAAACTGTAGGGAAACAAGCTGCTTGAATACAAATTCCTGGGGCTATTAGAGAAGCTAAAATTAGCAAGCACAATGCTCTTGCTGAGCCACCTGAATTCAAGCCTGAGATTGGCCTGAAGGCCCAACCCAAACCAATGCTGATGTGACTGGCTTGAGTGGCCCATGTGTGAAGCTGAGCGGCCCCACTAGCAACTCACCCAGAGCCATGCCACCCCATTGTCACTCCCCCAGAGGCAGCATGAGCCCAATGGAGAACAGAGCGAGAGAGGGACCGGCATTAAACCTTGGTGTGTGCTGGGAATAAGACCCTCCCACAGGAAAGTGGTGACCAACTGGACAACATGTTGGTGTTGGGCAGGATGGGCCCAAACTGCGAATGGCAGTAACTTCAGTTGGTTGCTCCCCTCCCAAAGAAGACTGGTGGGGTCTGCTTGACCTGGGTCATACCCCTGGCTGAAACCCAAAAAGTCATCCCAAACCAATTCTCTATGCACAGCACACACTGATGCACTGAAGGCCCCCAAAGGTTGACTGGGCCAGGTGAGAGGGTCTAGCATACACTGCCCCTGCCTGCACCTCAGTGACTGACAGCAGACAGGAGAAGGCAGAAATCCTTAGACTGAGTGCTCCAAAAGAACCATAACCAACAAAGAAAGGGGCTGGGAACTACACTATACACTTGTATGGAAGGAACCAAAAGCATGATGAGAGAAAGAAATAAGAAAAGACCTCAAGCCCCCAATCCTGAGAATATTGATCCAAGAGAGGTAAATATAAAAGAGATTGATGGCAGCAAACATGCAACATCAAACATGGCATCAGTGGACATAAAGAGATATATTTGGGACATTGTAAAAGAGCTCAAAACTGAAATATTAATTCAAGTTAAGCAAGATATGAGATTAATAAAAGAAATGCTAAACACCTCACAAGAAGACACAGACAGAAGAATGGAGGAACACAAAAGAAGGAGAGAAATGTTCAAAGAAGAATATAAAGAAAACCTAGAATACATGAAGCAGATTCAAAGAGATTACCAGGAAACTAAAAACTCCATTGAAAGCTGGCAAAATGGCTTGAAAGAAAGTAAGGATAGACTATCAAAACTTGAAGACAGGTTTACAATGTGTGATCATGAAAGGAAAGATCTCTTAAAAATAACAAGGAAACAGGCAGTAACAATACAAACACTAGAAAATGACAAGAAGATCTATAACCTAAAAATAAAACCTGTGAATGAGGAAGCAGGAGTCAAAAAAAGGAATCACAAAGGCTATTTACAGAAATAATCAAGGAAAAGTCCCCAAGCATAACAAAAGGAAATGATATGCAGATGTATGAAGCACTATATGCAGATGTATGAAGCACTATATGCAGATGTATGAAGTACTATAGTACTCCAGCCACCTACAACCAAACAGAGCTACACCCAGACACATAATAATCAAGATCCCAGAAATTCCATATAAAAACAGAATATTAAAAGCTGTCAGAGAAAAGAAACAGATCACCTACAAAGAAAACCCATAAAAATCATGGCAGACTTCTTGACACAGACCATCAAATCAAGAAGAGCTTGCAGAGAAGTAACTCAAGCCCTGAAAGAAAATAACCTCCAGCCCAGATTGATGTACCCTGCAAAAGTGTCTCTAGAAATTAATGGAGTAACAAGATGCTTCCATGACAAACAGGAACTGGGGGAATTTGTGACCACCAATCCAACCCTACAAAAAACACTGAAGGACATTCTAGAGAGAGAGAAAAAGAATATGAGGATTTCAGAAACAGTGGCAGAGAGGCCTCAATGAATGGGACAGACAGTGGAATGAAAGAAAAATAGACAACCAATGGCAGAAAAATAGAATAACAGAAATGAGGCAGAGAAGGTTGGCTGTAATCTCTAACATAGATGGCTGATATACTAACAAAAAGAAACACAGGCAGAGTAGATCAGGAGATAGGGTCCATTGAGATGCTCTGTATTGGAAACATAATTAACCTGAAAGATGGTTTATGAACAGAAAGTAAAATATAAGAAAACAATGCTCTATGTGACAGGGAACCAGAGAGAAATAGGGGCAACTCGACCAGCACCTGCAGATAGGTTGGAAAGACAGGATACTTTTGTGCATATACTCAGCTATAATGAAGGAAAACTTTGAGGCTTTTATAGTGTAGGAATAAAACTTGAGATCAAGCCCAAAAACCAGAAGGTTCAGAACCAGTTAGGATAAATAGCAGGCTGCTTCCCCCAATCTAAAAACTGAGGGAGTTAGTGGGACCCAAAATATGTACCCTGTGGGAGTGAAAGGGGAGGAATTGTCTAAAAAAGGAAGGCAGAGGATATTGTTAATAGGGTAACAAGATTTAAAATCTACATTATTCTCACCCCTCTGTTTAGATGGATTATATTTTGTTCCAGTTTGTCTACTTCCACTAGATTTGAGCGCAAGGACAGCTATCCCAAAAATAAAAGGATATATTATGGTAATCATCCTTAACTTCCTATTAACTTAATCTGAATCCCTGAATAACTTACACTGTCTTATTATGACTGATCTTATTTGAATATTGATGGTTAGATTGCTGCTTTGTATTGACTGATTTTATTCAAATCTATTATGGTTGATAGTATCAAGTCTAAGAGTATAGGCAATTATACTGAAGATGACAAGTTTCACTAAGACACCCACTCTGGTTTGATTGTTACCTGCTTTTGAAGTCTTATAATGTCTCCAATGTTCTGTTTTTTATTAATATTGTTATATACTGCTGAGACATCATAGTAACCAATGTAGATCACCTTGTATTGTGGTTTTATATGACTTTTTCATTTCAGGTTTTTCTAGGAATTTGTTTCATTTTGTCTTGCTTTGTTTTGTTTTTCCCTCTAATACAGAAAGGATAGATATCAACATAGAGACTCTTGCATGTGTAGAACTTATAAACAGTTTATGATAAGCAATTATATAATGCATGATGAAATGAACTACTTTAAAGAAAAAGAGATGCTGCAGTATGCAGTGCTGATTCCGTAGCATCATGATGTGAAATCCAGCAATACTATCATTCTTCATTCAGAGTGATTTCAGCCTGTTTTGTTTTGTTTAAGTTCAACATACATCAAGGTATGGACAACTGTTTTAAACAGAATGATAGAAACTATGACAGCCATTGTTGGCTTCCCTATCGTCTGGTCTTGAAGACCTAAAATGCCAGTTCCGTACTATGTTGTTTCATGTGAATTCTTTATATGTGAAGATATGGACAACAATTTGGAAGAAGAGTTAATATGATAGATAGTGAAGATCTCCGATTGTCTTCCTTTGAAATTTATGTCTGTTACATTGATTTCTTGTGTTGCATTTTGTTCTGTTTTGTTGTGTTTAATTTCACCCTCTTTAAAATAAAAAAGAATTAGCTATGCAAGTGATGATTCTAACCTAATTGGTCATACTTATGCAAAATATACAGGTAGTAACTTTTATAGTGACAATAAATTTTTTTCCAACTTAACTTTTTAAACTTTACTTTAGGGGTAATAAAACCAAACAAAATAAAACAGAATAAAGCCAATCAAAACAAAACAGCAAAAGTAAGCCAGAACTTGAAAATAGGATAATAGGAAATCAACAATGGCTACCATGATGCCTCTTGTTATATTCAAAATTGCTGCCCATACCATCAGAAATAATAAAATCAAACAAAGCAGAATAGAATAAAACTAATCAAAGCAGAACATTAAAACAAAACAAAACAAAACAGTGAGAATAATACTAGGTTTCAAAAACAAAACAGAAGAATATTTACCATATTTACTACATTGCATATTGTTATCCTCTTCATAGATGCTCAGACTACTGGCTTTAGGTCTCCAAAGTCAAACAGTAGAAGAATTAAGTTGTTTTGGTACCTCAGTTGCTAGTAACTCAGCTTGTGTCCCTCTGAATCAGCTGGTTGCTTATGGTGCGTGTGGATGGGAGGTGTTTTTGTCTCCCAGCCCACATGCAAGTTGGCTCATAGAAGGGTGAATTGACTTCTTGTGAGAATTAAAATTATTGCAAAAATTTCATTAGTTATTCCTAAATCAAACAGTGTTCATTTACCCAGCATAAATTTCTCTCCCTCCTATTTTATCCTCTCTTACCAAAAGGACTTGAAAGGCAGACAAGTAACATACTCTTGCTCCAGTCATGTTTTGGGGATATAAGTGAAGAAATTCAAAATGATTATTTACTATCTTATAGTATATAAATGATACAATTTTTGATATTGTCAGTGAGATGAGTACCTCTTAGAGAGCAGAAATGAGAAAAATGCTTCGATTTTTTAGCCTGACAATAATGCTAAAAATTACAAAAGTAACTTGTGGTTTCCATTAAAGTACTTTCTGCATTTCATCAAATTTTTCTGAACTTCTTCATATATCCCCAGATATTTACAGGTAAAAATTCTATTCCACATTCATGATTTTCAACAGAAAGTATGTTTTTATACTTCCTACTGTGATAGCTAGGTTTAAATCTAAAATATACCAACAGGAACATCAAACATATCAGTTAGAAATTTGGTTTGTTCTAATCTTGGTGATTTATTTGTTTGATAAATTGTTCAGTAAGTTTATCTTTGATGCTCTATTTTAACTATTTAAGTAAGAACTGTATTAACACCAGTAGGCTTATCCTAACTCTTTAAGGATAACCAATTATGGATTTGTGCTCTATTTATGTTGCTGCTTTCCTTTGACTTATTATTTATCATGTCACCTTGCATTAAAACAATATGCTGTCATAAGGCTAAAGATTTATCTAATATTTGATGATGTAGGTATAAGTCATAGGATGTTTTGATGCCTGAAAATAATAATTTCTTATATCATTGCTAGGAAAAATAATTAGTAAGTACCAATATTTTTCTGGAAATAACAGCTTACAGTAATCAAATATGTTCTAAGCACTATGTTTTACATTCTATGGGATTTAATCTTGGCATTATATATATATATATATATATATATATATATATATACTCATAAATTTTCCAAGTTCACTTTAGTGACAAATAAACAAGTTAGTAATTGACTGTAGAGTTCTTTAAATCCAAAGTCTGTGACTTAACTGCCATCTAAGCCTTATTATCTTATATCAAATATACTAGTTCATTTTCCTATTAATTTGAAAAGGCATGTATCTTTAAATTGTAATATATTTGTGAAAATATTCTGTAGATTATTGCTATATATGAAAATCATTCAAAAAGTCAATTTACTGATAATGATTATTGTTCTGACAAGAATAACATGCATGTATCCTGCCGTCTATGTGGCCAGAATGAATCCTATTAAAATTAATTTTCAATGAGTAGGAGCCAGACTCCAAGTTTCAAAAAAATCCCTTTATGAAAGACAGAGTCTAATAATGAAAACTTCTGCTGTGATATACACTGAGTTCAACATTTCAACATCACCTTAAGTGGTAATAATAAAATTCCACAGAAAATTAATTATGTGACATACTTGTTTTATGTATTGTTTAACTCTAATTTTTTTGTGCAGTGTCTGCTTTGTTATTAAAGCTCATTTGAAGCCAAACAATTAAATGAATTATTATTAATAATTCATTATTAGCTGTCATTCCAAACTCCAATTTAGGAGCTACCTTGCTCCTGATCATTTTTGCCTAGTTTTTTATTACTCACACTGTATATATTCTTTGTCAATATACCTGTTACCTGTTAGCCAGGTGCGGTGGTTTGTGCCTGTAACCCCAGCACTCCGGAGGCTGAGGCAGGAAGAGTATTCTGAGTTTCAGACTCCAGCCTATTCTACTTAGTCAGTTCAAGACTGGCCTGAACAATATAGTGAGACCCCGTCTCAAAAAATTATATATATATATATATACTTTATATATATATATATATATATATATATATATATATATATATATATACTTTTTTCCCTGTGAGTTTTTTTTCTATTTTGATCTTCATTCTTTCCTGGGACAGAGATTTTATTTAATGTTTTGGCTCTTTCTAGTCTTAGACTTTGATGACCATTTCTGCCCCTGAAGATGTGAACCTAGTGTTAGCACCCTGTTTAGAAACACTCCTAGGTTTTCCCTTAACAACATACTGTCAGAAAGTTCTTGATAACTAGGAAAGACTACGCTGGAATGTCTGTCCACAGACCAGAAAATCTACTGGTCTTGATTGTGTAGTGTGTGTTTTTTTCCTTTAAGTCAAAAAAACCTTTCTTAATAGAGGTAAATGACACTACTTAACTTATGGTGAAGTCTATTGATTTTCTCTGCTTCCTTAAAGGTGACCTCCAGGCAATTGTAGACTCTAAATTACATGAAGGCAAACAGGCATTATAGATTTAACTCAGCAGTTTGGAATCTACCAGGCAGTTAATTCCCATCTCCCTTTATAGCCCATTAAACACTCTATTTTTAGTTGAAGTTATAATATTTATTTTCTCCTCATTTGTAGGGATATGCTACCTTTCTTTGGCAATTTCTCTAGAGACTTAGCCTTGGATTATTTTTTTTCTTTCTATTATCTTCATGGCATTTGTACTTTTATTTACGTGTGTTTGGAATCTTCTTCAAATTGGTTTTCTAAACCTCAGAGTAACCTTTTTTGAGAAAATGTAAATTTTTGAGTGAGGCAAACAAAACAATTTAAATTTCAAGTAAGGTAAATGAAACAAAGTCCTTCTGGAAATGAGTTAGATATATCCTTGCTATAGGGGACAAAGCTGGTATAAACATAATATCTGATATTAAGATTCAACTCACATAGTAGAAATGTTGAGCTTTATTTATTCTTACTTTTAAAATTCTCAGAATAAAAAGAGTAGTCAGATTGTTAGGAAAAAATAAACAGGATTGATAGCTCCAAGCTTATAAAATAGAATATACAGTTGTTCACAATTGTAAATCAAGCAAATTTCTACCTGCAAGAAAAGTGAAATAAGAAATTTTGTTTTGATACAGTCTATGATCCATAGTTTCAACTTTAGGTGTGATTTGTGTCTATGAAGAACAATTAACTTTTTGATTCATTTTTGTTATAATAACATAAAATGCTTAATTTAGCAATTTAATACACTTTCTAACCTGAGGTTCATGCACTGTATTGAAATCCTGATTGACATTAACTCAGCATTAGAGGTATTATTCACCCAGTGACCCTTTCTTCAGTTTCTCCTGTAAGTCATGAACTAGCGCACATGATTTAATAAGGAAGATAAGACATGGCTCATAGTTTCAAATTTCTGAGCCTTGGAATCTCTTCATCAGTAAAGCAGCTTTATAATCATCATTTTAAAAATAAATGCATATTTTCATACAGTCTTTAATGTGATTTTCCACCTGTGGTCTCATTTATTTATTAGTGCCAAATATTCACATGTCTTGTAGAAAAGCTATTACTAAATAAAATCCTAGGTGGTTGGTTGACTAAGGTTAGGCTATGTGGAAATATGAATGGTAATAAATAAATGATTGGCTGAAATAATCCCTCTGGGCAAAATAGAAATGGTGGGCAGGTCTATCGGATTTTTCTGGAAAATTCCAAATAAGAAGTGTAATTCATATTGATCTAGTGCTGATCATTTGTCATCTTTGTAACTGATCATACTGACACACTTCTTTCATATATTAGAAACATTATTTTAAATGCTGTACTCTTTAGAGAATTACTAGTGAAATCAAAGCAGCTATGTGAATTTGCTTAGACATGTTTGCCTTTCTTTTCATTACCATCATTATTATTTTCTTCTTGACAGAATTCATGAAGAGATCACTGAAAGACTCTTTATGGATGATGAATAAGGAAAGAAATTAATATTTAATCTTTTAAATTTATAATTTTGTATACTTTCTTTTATTTTACAATATATCAGTATAAAGAAGGTTAAAATATTTTTGATGTCTTAATTAGGGCTATTTAAATCAAACAACACAGCTATATCTATGTTTAGCAGCTTGTATTTGAATGTTTAATACACATACTTCAAAATGTTGAATGAGAGCCACAGAAGTCTGATTTCAAAAAACTACTCAAAGTGGAGGCTCTCTGGAAAGAAAAAAAAAAAAGACTATGAGGGAGTGCTGGGCCACCCAGACCTTGGCCCACACCTCCACATGCTTCATGCGTGACTCCTGCATCTCCCTCAGACCTTGGCCCGCCTGTACCTCTGCACACTTCCTGTGTGACTCATGCAAGCACTGGGGAGCACCACGCCACCCTTGTACCCTGGCCCACACTGCTGCATGCTTTCTGCATGACTCCCCTCGGCCCTGAGGGGCACATGCCACCCTTAGACCTTTGCTCACACCTCCACTGCACCATGCTTCCAGACTGCCACGTGGATGCCCAGGCAGAGTCAACAGGTCCACCACCTGGCCCAGGAGTGTATATGTGGCCACACCATGCATCCTGCATGCCCCACAGGCTCCTAAACTGACACTACTGGCCTGCCCCTTGACCCAGGACCACCTACTCTGCTGCTCTGCACTTCCTGCATGCCTAATGCATGTCCGGACACAGGACACCTGCTGGACCCTCAGAGACACTCACTGGCTCCTGGACCTAATACTGCTGTTGATCTTCAGCTCCCACTCTCTCTCCCAGGATCTTGGAATACAGTGGATTAACTGTGTTAGCTTGAATGGAGATACGGTAACTGCCTCACCCAAGCAGAGGCTATCAGCAGGCTCCAGTCAGTGTGATGAGATGACCCTAAAATAGAGGTTTACAGTGGGTAAATGCCAGTAGTAAAGCTCCCTCCAACTAACTGTAACACCTTGGTGAGTCTGGCAAAAGTGCAGGTAATTCCTTCTTGCACACAGAGAACATCTGGCAGGGTGAGGGCTGTGCCAATAAGGACTCCCCCAACTTGAAGAAAATCAAAAGTGCTTATGAGACACACAGGCACCCAATAGGAACACAGTAGGGCCTCAGCCAACACAAACACTATAGATAGGGAGATTTGGTGATCTGGAATAACCTGAAGAGAAAGTAACAACAGGAACTAAGAGTTGACATAAATCAATACTAATAGTCTTGTCAGCCCAGGAAGAATATAGGATTCACACAACAGGACTTGCAGTGGGAAGTCAGGTGACTGACCCACCTATTCATTGTGCTACCCAGCAATTGGACAAATATCAACATCACATTAGGACCCATTTTTCCAGAAAACTTGAAATGTCATGTCACAGTGATATATGTTCATCTATGTTCATAGCAGCACTATTTGTAATAGGTAAATCTTGGAAATAACAAAAATGCCCATGAACTGCAGAGTGGATGAAAAAGATGTGGTATTTTTATACAACAGAATATTACTTAGCTGTTTAAAATGGATGATCTTGAGGCCTTCACAGGTAAGTGGAAACAACTTGAGATTATCCTAAGTAAAATGAATAAGAATCATATTATAAATATCACATTGTGTCTTTAGTGTCAAAAGTTATAAGAACTGTAGGAGTAATAAAACTCAAAATGTGTAATTGCTATTGTAAAAAAGAGAGGAACAGAAAGTGCTTTAAAGGATATAACTGCATGTATGTTTAAGTGTGTAAGATTGATAACCATCTTACTAAGTTTTTGTTGGATCGTGGAACAGAACTCTTTGCAGTCTCACTGTTTTAATGTCCACTTTATGTGCTTTCATTTTGTAATATGAACAACTATGTCTAAGAGGGCAATATGTAATATATCAACTAGTGATTTCTTACTACTTATTTTTTTGAATTTTATATTATTTTCACCCTTTTTTTGTTTTGCTTTTTTTCTTTAAATAAAATTTTTGAAAAGACTGTGAGATATGTTAGTTATAAATGAATTTCACTGATGGGAACAATAAGAAATATATTTGTATTACAATAAAATATTATGAAATATTCCTAATTGGAAGTGAATATTAAATTTATGTTCTTAATATCAGAATGGCTGTCATGTGGATGGCTAAAATATCAATTGGAGTAGCTACCAGGAGATCTAGTTTCTGAAGATGATTCAACTGTTGATGTTAAGCAAGTTATGGGCTCCTCACACCTCAGTTCTCATCTGAAAATGAGAATGCAGTAAATATACTATAACTGTTACTAAGTTTTGTCATTGTATGAATCAGTGATTCTCATAGGAAATGTTAAGTATCAGTGATGGCAGTACAGTCTCAGTATAATTATTCATTTAAAAATATTTAGAATACTATACCTAAAATGTGGGAGTACTGAACTGTTAGTGACATTTGAAAAGTTCTAAAATAATAGTGGTAGATTGCAGTGAGCTTAGCAAATTTGGCATAGCTGGACAACGAGCCCATTGCAGATGCCAGAGTGAGACCAGCCAACAGATGAATCACGTTGCTTAACCATGCCTAAAAAGCCAACCCTAAATACAGTGAGCTAAATATTTTTTATAAAAACAAGCCACTCCTTTGAAATGTTTCATTATGCAAGAAAAACTATCTACAACTGCAACTATAAATTTTTATTTCTCCAAGATAAAAAATTATTATATTGTAGATACAGATATTTGGATACAGCTTATGCCTGCAAAATTTTATAATATGATCACTAATGTCAGAAATAAATACAAGCAACTATTTCATGTCATGAAATAGTGATAGAATTCTAAGGAAAGGTGGATTTGAGCAGAAAAGTTACACTTAGAGTAATATTTAATGAAGACAAAAATTAATAATTCTATATTGTAAGCAGTCATGCACCACATAGTAATACTTTGGTCAGTTTTACACCACATACATGATGCTAATGTACCTTATAACCAAGGGTATAGTAGGTTACATCATCTAGATTTGTTTAAACTATGTGATCACAGAAAAAAAATTATCCTAAAGTTCATTCCTCAGAATGTACCTTTACTTTTAAGTGCTACAACATTATATTGAAAATATACACAAAGTATATATTCTAAATATCCTCCCAAAAGAAACTGATAAGTAAATGAGGTTAGTGATATGTTGATTTGCTTTATTTAATCATTTTACCATGTATACACACAACAAAATATCAATTCTATCCCGCAAACATTTACAATTATTATTTGTCATTTAAAAACAATCACCAAAATTTCAAAATAAGGAGAAATAAAAATTTTTCTTTTACTTAGATTGGACTATTTTTACTTCTATTTCTAGAAAGTAAGGAACACATCTAATGTGCTGGAATAAAGACATTCCAGTCTGCTCTTCAATACTTTTCATCTGAGACTTTCTGAATTTCAAATTTTTCAATAGTTCTATAAGATTATTTATTACACAAACTTACATGAATATATATATTATCTTTCATGGCAAGTATGACTAATTTTGAATTTGGTTGCATGTATACTTGGGAAAAGAATTTATATCTTTATTAGTATATTTCAGTTTTATGGACATGGCTTGACAGGTATTATCTTTCCTGTGCAATGAAGCTGTAGAAAAAACTACTTGAAATTACAGAAAGCAAAACTGCTTCAGCAAACTCTGGCTGCAGAGTTCATATCCACACCCTAGGAAGGGGGATTGTACCCCAGGCGCTCTGCTGGCCTCAGTTCTCCAGCCCAGCTTCTCCATCTCCATTAAGAAAGCCAAGAATCTGCAGAGAGGTGGAGATTGCCTGAGGTGAGTTCCGGTGACCTGGGGAAAGTTGGAGACCTACATTCAGGCTTTTGAGTTCCTAGGGAGCTACCAGGATGCTAGCCTGGGTCCAGCAGATTGCAGGGCCTCAGTCAACCACACTCAGTGGCCTTGTTTCAGTCCAGGAGGCAGGAAACTTGCCCAAGGACTCTGGGCTCAACAGGGCTGTCCTGGAGACAGCTTATGACCAGCACTGCCAGCTGCTGAGTTCATATCCACACCCCTAGGACAGGGAATTGTGCCCTGGGGGTTTCTCTGGCCCCAGTCCTCCACACCCTGCTTCTGCCTTTCAATTTAGGGGGCCAAGTACCTGCAGAGGAGCTGAGACTGCTTCACTAGCTGAGGGTGCAGCAGGAGATATGCAACACACCCAGAGGAAGCTTTGGAACACCACTGAAACCAAGGAAATAAAGAAAAATGACATAAGGAAAGACCAAAAGGTAGGCTCAAATCACCAGCCCACCCCAAGAAAGCCTGGGAGCCATGTACATAGAAGAAAATAGAAGCCATACACCTGAAATGACTGAAATGATATCAACAGAAATAAAGAAGCAACTAGGGGAAGCTATGGAGAAATCCAAATTAGAAATAATTGCCCAGGTAAAAGAAGAAATGATAATAGTAGTGAAAGACATAGGGAACACATCTAGTGAAGACACAGCTAAAAAAAGAGGTATAAAGCAAACAGATAGACTCCCTGAATGAACAATATAAGAAACAAGCAGAATGCATAAAGCAGATTCAAAGAGATATACAGGAAATTAAAAATTCTATTGAAAGCTGTCAAAACTGCCTCAATGAAAGTGAAGATAGAATTTCAGACCTCAAAGATAACATCACAGTTAGTGAATAGGAAAGGAAAGATCTTTTAAAAATAACAAAGAATCAGGAAATAACAATTGAACAGCTACAAGATGATGCAAAGAAAAATAACATAAGATTAATAGGGATAAATGAAAAAGAAGGGAACAGCCAAAATGATATACAGAGGCTTCTTACAGAAGTAATACCTGAAAATTTCCCAAACATAAGAATGGAAACTGACATTTGGATTAGTGAAGCATACACAACCCCAAAGAGCCATAACCAAAATACAACTACACCCAGACACATAATAATCACCATCCCAGAAACCTACCATAAGAACAGAATACTAAGAGCTGTTAGAGAGAAAAGACAGATCACCTATAAAGGAAAACCTATCAGAATCACAGCAGAATTCTCAACACAAACAATGAAGTCAAGAAAAGCATGGAGTGAAGTATTCCAGTTCCTAAAGGAAAACCACTTCCAACCCAAACTGATGTACCCAGCAAAACTGTCCTTCAAAATGGATGAAGAAATAAGATACTTCCATGACAAAGAACAGCTGAAAAACTTCATGAACACCAAGCCAACATTACACAGAATACTGAAAGATATTCTAGATACACATAGGATAAAACCACCAAGCAAGGCAGACAATTAAATGGAATGGAAAGCTAAAGATACAACAGCAGAAAGATAACATGTCAACAATAAAACAATATATAACAGTTATAACCATTAATGTGAATGTTCTAAACTCACCAGTCAAAAGAAACAGACTGGAAGAATGGATCAAGGAACAACATCCAACCGTATTCTGTCTACAAGAAACCCATGTTACTCAAAAGGAAATCCATAGACTGAAAGTCAAAGGATGGAAAACAATAGTTCACACAACAGGAAACCAAAAAAAAAAAAAAAAAAAAGCGGGAGTAGCAATCCTGTTTGCAGACAATGTGGACTTCAAAACAAGAATGATCCAAAGAGATAAAGAAGGTCACTACATACTAGTTAGGGGAAAACTTCAAGAGGAAAAGATAACAATCTTAAATTTATATGCACCAAATTCCAGAGCACCCAGCTATACAAAGCAAATATTAACAGAAATGAAAAGTCAAATAAGCAATAACACAATTATAACAGGAGATTTTAACACACCATTGACACAAAGGGACAGATCAACTAGACAGATAATCAGCAAACAAATAACAGAACTGAATCACACCTGTGAACAAATGGACTTGATAGACGTATATAGAGTTTTCCATCCAACAACATCAGAATATACATTATTCTCAGCAGTACATGGGACACTTTCTAAAATAGACTGTGTACTAGCCCACAGAACATGTTTAAGTAAATGCAAAAGAATTGAAATTATCCCATGCATGTTATCAGATCATAGTGGCATGAAATTAGAAATTAACAATAAAAGCAACTGCAAAAACCTCACAAACACATGGAAACTGAGTAATACACTCTTGAGCAATCAGTGGGTCATGGAGGAAATTAAAGAAGAAATTAAACAATATCTACAAGCAAATGAAAATACAAACACAACTTACCAGAATTTGTGGGATGCAATGAAAGCAGTCATCAGAGGAAAATTTATTGCACTGAGTTCTCACATTAGGAAGACAGAACAAACACAAATAAACAACATGAAGCTACAACTCAAACACCTAGAAAAAAAAGAGCAAGCCAAGCCCAAAGCCAGAAGAAGGGAGGAAATTATAAGGGTTAGAGCAGTAATTAATGCAATAGAGATGAAGAAAACAGTACAAAGGATCAATGAATCAAAGAGTTGGTTCTTTGAAAGAATAAATAAAATTGATAAGCCCTTGCCCAACCTTATTTTAAAAAGGAAAGAAAAAACTCAAATTCATGCAATAAGGAATGAAAAAGGTGACATTACTGCAGACTTGGTGGAAATACAGAAGATCATCAACACCTATTTTGAAAACCTCTGCTCTCATAGGTTTGATAACACTGAAGAAATAGACAGATTCCTGTATACATATGAACTACCAAAGCTGGACCAGGAAGATTTAAAACTGCTGAATAACCCAATTGCTATTACTGAAATTGAAAATGTAATTAAGTCCTTGCCAAAAAAGAAGAGCCCAGGACCAGATGGATTTACTGTAGAATTCTACGAGAAATACAAAGAAGACTTAATTCTGACATACCTCAAACTCTTCAATGAAATTGAAAGGGAAGCAATTCTTCCTAATTCTTTCCTGGAAGCAAATATTACTCTAGTACCAAAACTAGAGAAAGACCCAACTAAAAAAGAGAACTATAGACCAATCTCCCTAATGAACATAGATGCAAAAATTCTCAATAAAATATCAGCAAACAGGATGCAACAAATCATCAAGAAGACTATTCACTCCAACCAAGTGGGATTCATCCCAGGAATTCAGGGATGGTCCCACATATGAAAATCAATAATTTTAATTCACCATATCAATAGAGCCAAAAGGAAGAACCACATGATCATCTCTGTAGATGCAGATAAAGCTTTTGATAAAGTCCAAAACTCATTCATGATAAGAACCTTACAGAGAATTGGAATAGATGGTCTTTATCTCAATATGATAAATGCTAAATATGACAAACCTAGCCAGTATCATATTAAGTGGCCAAAAACTGAAAGCCTTTACCTTAAAATCAGGTACAAGACAAGGATGTCCCCTGTCACTGCTCCTATTTAACGTAGTACTGGAAATATTAGCCAGAGCAATTAGACAAGAGAGTGAAATAAAAAGAGTAAAGATAGGAAAAGAGGAAGTTAAACTATCATTATTTGCAGATGAGATGATACTTTACATAGAAGACCCCCAAAACTCTATTGAAAGACTCCTAGATATAATTAACAAATTCAGCAACGTAGGCGGATACAAAGTCAATACACAAAAATCAATAGCATTCCTATTCACTAACAACAAAAATACTGAGAGAGAAGAAAGAGAAGCCACACCCTTCACACTAGCATCCAAAAAAATGAAATACTTAGGAATTAATCTCACAAAGGAAGCAAAAGAGCTACACAAGAAAAATTAAAATACCATGAAAAAGGAAATAGAAGAGGCCCTCAGAAAATGGAAAGACATCCCCTGTTCATGGATAGGAAGAACAAATATTGTGAAATTGGCCATTCTACCAAAATTACTATAAGATTCAGTGCAATCCCAATCAAAATACCACTAACATACCTCATGGGATCTAGAGAAATCACTCCTAAAATTCATCTGGAACCATAAGAGACATAGAATAGCAAAGGCAATTCTAAGCAGCAAAGGCAAGGCAGAGGGCATCATAATACCTAATTTGAAATTTTACTACAAAGCTACAGTAATAAAATCAACATGGTACTGGAATAAAAACAGACCTGAAGATCAATGGAATAGATTTGAAGATACAACCACAAGCACAAACTCACTCAACCACCTTGTCTTTGATAAAGGGGCCAAACATGCTCGCTGGAAGAATGACAGTCTCTTCAACAAATGGTGCTGGAAAAGTTGGATATCCATATGCAGAAGACTAAAACTAGAGCCATGTCTGTCACCATGTACTAAACTAAAATCTAAATGGATCAAAGATCTAAATCTTAAAAGAGAAACACTAAATCTG
>PVJX010005769.1:0-48719 GCA_004027295.1 Dolichotis patagonum
ACTAGAATATTTTATTGAGGGAAAGCTTCTGTCTTGAGAGAGACAGAAGGGGTCCTGAGTGGGTTGCCCAGTATTAAAGTCTTATGCACTATTGTTTGATGGTGCTAACACTCTCCTGTGGGAGGTAACAAAGGATCTTTGTTTTTCTTTTTGGTCTCTCTCTCTCTCTCTCTCTCTCTCTCTTTGAGACAGGGTCTCGCTATGTAGTTCAGGCTGGCCTTAAGCTCACTTTGTAGCCCAGGCTGGTCTCAGACCTGCAAAAATCCTCCTGCCTCAGCCTCCCAAGTGCTGGGATTACAGGTGTGCACTACCATGCCCAGCTACAAAGGTTCTTTTTAATGGCATGGAAGGAAAATGTTCCATCCCTAAAGGGGATGCAGTCAGGAAGTCAGGTAGAAATTACACTGAGTGCTTAATTCCAGCAGCACTGTGTTTCTGTTCCACACGCCATGTCTTGGGTGAGTGTGGAGAGGAAGTCTAAGACATATCAAAAAAGATAAATCACATTATCAAATCTACATATTAGAGCCTTTCTCATTAAAGGAATGAGTGAGAGAAGGAAAAAAGCCCTGCTTTTTTCAGAGATGAAAAGAGATTGTGGAACCAGACATGGTGGCACACACCTCTCACCTTAGCCCTTAGGAAGCTGAGGCAGAAAGATAGTTTTTCAGGGGAAAATGTTTTGGGAGTGGTACGTTTGTGCGCACTGTGGTATGAATTCCTGAAGCTGGTCTCAGATCAGTCCAGGCAAAGACTTCCTGTTTTAGTTTCCTGGAAGCTAGAGAATTTGGGGAACAATCTGATGGAAGGAAGGAGATGAGAAGTGTGGCAGGGGGAGTAGGGAATTAAAAATAAAACTAGGGGCAGCTACTGGGGGGAAGAGAGAGGGAAAAGGAGGAGGAGGAGGGCGGGTAGACAGGTATGCTGGGTAGTGAGCCCTGAGAGCACTGAGATTTTCTTGAATGATAGGAGGCTGAGGTAGGAGGGTGGCTGTGAGTTCGAGGCCGGCCTGGGTTACAAAATAAATTCAAGGCCAGCCTGAACTACATAGTGAGACCCTGTCTGAAAAAGACAAGAAGGAAAGAGCAAGCAAGAAAGACTGGCCTATTTGAGACAGCTGAGCTATAACCATAGCCCCTCTTTCCCTTTGACAGGATAGTCTCCAACCTGTGCTCCGCCAGGAGCCAGGATCACGGGCACACACTGCCCGGCCTGCCCCTCAGAACATTCTCTGAGTTCACTATACACACGAACCCAAAAGATTACCAATGTACGTGCAAGCAGAGGTGGAGGGCTTTATAATCGATTGGGACCCAGATACACACAACTGAAAACATAAAAAGGTATAATACGCAAGAACTACACTACACACATATACATCAAAATCGTACTTCCATACTCAGAGCCAGAACTCATCAAAGAAACCCTGAGGAAAGGACAGCAGCAGGAAGAAGAGAAAGGAAGGAAAGAATGAGGGGGAGGCAAAGAAAGCAGTTACTGTCCAGGGAAAATGATCCCCAGGGAGAATCAGGGCACTGGGATGGGCCTGGTGTGGGGCAGTCAGAGAAGGGTCCTGCAGTAAAGCTCGCTGCACAGAAGATTAAGGAACAAGATGAAAAGGAGAATGAAGATGTATTTCATGCGTGTAGCAACTCCCCACGATGAATGCAGTCATTGTGTACTACAAACACGGGCTAATAAAAAGAGACTGCTTAAATAAGGAGAAGAGAAATAAATCCACAAAGGGCAAGCTACATGTGAACAATTTAAGGGTTCCTGCCAGGCATGGTGGTGCACCCCTGTAAACCCAGCATTCCAGAGGCTGAGGCAGGAGGGTCACAGTGAGTTTGAGGCCAGCCTGGGCTACAGAGTAAGTTCAAGTCTGGCTTGAAATGCATAGTGAGACCCTGTCTCAAAAAGACAAAAAGACAAAAAAAAAAAAAAAAAAACAATTCCTATGAAGAGCTGCTGAAAGCACTTAGGAGTGAGGATGTATTCAAATAGGGTGAGATGGCTTGTATTTAGATGTCCTCCAAAAGCCCTGTGTACCTGTCGGGTGGGGAGTTTTGAAGGTGGCTGGATGTGGGTGTGTACATGTGGACTAAAGGTATGATACTGGGGTTAAAGGTGTGGGTAATGGAAAGCCATCCTGGCTATTTGTGGCTCTGTTGCAGAAATCTGGTACCAAACCGAAAGGAAGACTCCTTGCACCAAGCAGTTGGAAGGCAAACTAATTACACCAGCAGGCTGGTGGGAAAACCAGTTCCAAATCACCAGTCCCAAGTCAGTTTTGGGCTAAGTTTATTTATATATGATTTGCAAGCAGGAAGTACATAAGTATATATCCTCTCTCAATATAGCAACAGGCTGTCTTGAAATTTCTGCCAAACGTCATGTGGGGCCCAGAAAGAGAAAAGTCAGCGCCTCCTAAGAATTGGCCATGCTGGGACTTGGAGGAGCTCACCAAGAAGCCAACTGGCCAGCCTTTCTGGTAAGCCATGCAAGCCACGTGGGGCCCAGAAAGAGAAAAGTCAGAGGCGCCTCCCGTGAGGGTACCAGCACGCAAGCTGAGAATCGAGGCATCCCACCCCCACCCCGTAAGCAGCCCTGGTTTGGAGGCCAGGCTGAGTTGGTAGCAACTGAGGTACAAAAACCAACTGAATGCTTGTATTGTCTGGTTGATTTTGCAGGCCTGGGGCCAGCAGTCTGAGCATCTATTGGGAGGATGACATATGCAATATAGCCAATATGGGGGATTTCCTTCTGTCTTGCCTTTGAAATTGAATATTGTTCTCATTGTTTTGTTTTGTTTTGTTTTGTTTCAGTTAATTGTATTATTTTATTCAGTGTTCTGTCTTGCTTTGGTTTGATTTTGCTACATCTGATGGAACGGATAACTATTGTAAAGATAACAAGATAGACTATGGCAGCCATTGTTGTTTTCCTAGTATCCTGCTTCGTGGTTTTGTGCTAGTTTTGCTGCTTTGTTTTGATTGGCTTTGTTCTGTTTCATTTTGTTGGATTTTATTATCTTTAAAATTAAAAAGATGAGATCTCTGTCAAACTTCTATTACATTCAAATTTCTATTACATTCCCCTCTGTTTTTCTATGGGGAAGAGTCTTCTTCCAGTTTCTTCAGTGCTAAGGAGCTGGGAAGGGAGGTAACTTTTAAAAGGAGTTGGGCAGCCCACCTGGAATCCTTCTGTCTCTCTTCTGGACAGAAACTTTGTTTCGCCAATAAATATGTTCTGCTCTGGAGGGAGAGAGAGAGAGAGAGAGAGAGAGAGAGAGAGAGAGAGAGAATTTGGCAGTGTATGAGTGTGTGGTCTCAAAGCATTCAGTCAGAAACTGAGTCACGATGTGGATCACACAAGGGGCCTAAAAGGAGGACTGTCAGGAGGGCTATTAAAGGTGCAAGCAGGGCTGGTCATGAGGGGAGGAAGTCTAGATTCTCACCAGGAGGAGCCTCCCATGGTACTTTAAGCCCTTTGTTTGAGACACTCCCACAGCTGACGGGAGTTTTCTCTTACTATCCCTGACTTGCTGGCATAGTACCAGCACTCTTTTTCCAGGAAAAGGCAAGTGCCTCCATGTTGGGCTGTCAGGAGATCTAAAGCTCTGTGATTTTGGAGGATGACTGCAGACAAAGAATCTATCTGGTCTTGCAGTGTGTCTATTGAGGTTTGTATGTTAGCAAAATCTCCTGCTATCTGGGCACTAAACTGTGACTATTGCTGTTGGCCTATACCCATGGCTGTGGCACTGAGGGTTAATTCCCGTTAATGCTTTCCCAGCTAGAATGGGCAGTATTATGGGGTCACGCTTTTGACATAACTGATGTGCAGGGTGTGTGCAGGCCCTCAATAGCCCGAGTAAGCAGAGAGGTCAGGTATCAGAAAAGCAAGCTCACAAAGACTCACTGTGGTGCGATTTAACACTTGCTCAACCCTCTTAGAACAAACAAAGAAGGTTCCATGGAGGGCCGCTAGGGGACCTGAAGTAACAGTCAGAACATCTATGCAGGCAGCAGAGACATTCTGGCCCTTAGAGGAACCCAGGAAGCAAGAGGTGTTTCCCCACACTACCATGGGATCAGACTGGAGTAAGCCATCAGGGGAATTTGTAGAACTGAGTAGAATCATTCTGGATTAGACCTAAAGCCTGATAGGAAAAAACTTTAAGAGGGACACACAGCCAACAGTCATCACCCGACTCTGGGCTTGCAGCTTGGAGAACTGGATGGACGCCATTGACCAGGCACAGGAGGTCAGGAGATGGAGGTCCTATGCAGCAGGCACAGGGGCCAACGGGAACAGTGGTGGTTTGGGGGAACAAATTTTAATATGGGACAGGGGCAATGGGTATACCCAGACTTTTATGATTTTTAGAACAAGCCATGGGTTTTGTCCCCACCCATTCACATGGACTCTTATCTGGCAACCTGATGACCGGTCTCGATGGGACGGACCTAGAATAGTATCGGGTAAGGGGTTACAAGTTCCTCATGGACAAATTGGGCTGGAGGGGAGCTGAGTTAGAAGGCTGTTTTATAGATCCATTCCAGCCTATGACACAGCCCCATCTTGGACAGAACATAGACAAGACAGGGGATTTACAGAACATCTGGGTTTGTCACCATTCTGGAATATTAGTGTGATATTCTCATTCTCAACTTAGTCATCCATATCCTGAGGTATAGTGATGGTTTTTCCAATTTCGGGTATTATCCTAAACTAAGCAGGCATCAAAATAAAGGTGTACTTTGGGCTGAGAGGGATCCCATTTTGTTTGATTAAGAATTATGATGGGGTTTAAACTGTAAATTTGAATTTGGAATTCCCAGTATCCTGAACTACCATTTGCTCCTGGATATTTAGGCATATTATCCATAGGAGAGTCATTTTGGTTTAGGCAGCTAAAGGTAAGTAATTCAAAAGTTATGTTTATATAGGCCAGCACAAAAGCAACTCTTTGATGGGATTCTCAATTTGTCAGAGTTATGATTCAGAGAGTCAAAGTGAACACTGAAACTAACAGGAGATAAAGAACTAGAAACTAGAAAGAGTAACAATATATTGAAACTAAAACTTAGCAAAGCAGATCAAGGTACCCAGTCCAGTGGTGACACCAATATAGAAGAGAGTGAAAGTGATTTTGAGGGGGAATTCTCCAGTCCTCTGGGGATATAGCCCAGAGTCCTGTGGGCTCCAAGATACACAAGAAAATGAGAATTAATATCCAAACTGGGCCACAGAACATGAGTCAGTTTAGGAAGGTACTCCAATATACAATGTCCATTCAGTCTTCAGCCATGCGTGGACCTACCAGCTTCTGGAGTGGCCAGAGCAAGGCTTTGAGTGCACTGTCTCGTTAAGAACTTTTCGGGGGGTTTGACTCATCAGGGTACCCTTTCCAACAACTACTGGGATGAGCCTGTTCCTGGAGTGATGAATCCAGGGCTAGATCTCTGCCACTTTTACTGTGGTGGGAGTAGTCCAAATAATGAAATAGGGGCCTTAACAAACAGGGGGTAGGGAATTCTTCTAATCTTTAACCCAGACCATATTACCTGGGCTATGTATGCATACAGGTATATCCATGGGTATGGTGATCTTTCTGCTAGGTTTTTATGTTTCGAAAAGTTTTTCCTAACTGAATAAGTCATTCCTATAAGGCAGTGTTTCCTCATTAGCATGGATTCTCCCTGGAGGCCTTTAATTAGAAGTGGGAGTCCATGGGCTGGGGATTTAGCTCAGTGGCTTAAGCGCCTGCCTGGCAAGCACAAGGTCGTGAGTTTGATCCCCAGTACCAAAAAAAAAAAAAAGAAGTGGGAGTCTTCCAAATAAGACTTTGAAGAGAGTGTAGCCAGTGGGTCCTGGTGATGTCTTGACTTTCAGGAAGGCCATGGCAGCAAAACTATCCATGGTGCCTGAGTCTCTTAATAATATTTAGTCAGTGTTGACTTTAGGGTTCTCTTCATTCATTTAACTTTGCCAGAACTCTGGGGCCTACACGCAGTGTGGTGATTCCATTTGATTTTCAGTTCTTTGGCTCACTTCTAAGCCATTCCTGCTACAGATGACGGTCCCTTGTCACTGCCTATGACGGTCAAGGGCAGACCATGTCTAGGAATAATGGCTCTCAATAACACCCCGCATACTTCAGAGGCCTTTTCAGTCTTAGTGGGGAATGCCTCTGGTCACTCAGAATCAGTACAAACAAGGACCAGTAAATATTTGTAGCCCCAGCACAGCTTAATTTCTGTAAAGTCTATTTGGAGACCCTTGAAAGAGATCCTGTGTGGTGTGTTGGATTCCAGGTGAGGGTCAAGGGCCTGTTGAAGCCTCAGTCCTTGCACAGATTTGACATGTTTGGCTAACAGCTGCACAAGTCAGTGTCAATTTGGGGAGACAATATCAACAGCTCAGAAGCTGGACCTCCATGAGTGGTTTTACCCAGGTGTAGGCTGACTCCTTCAGAAAGATCACTTGATTGTCTAGTAGGGTCCAGACACCATTTGGGTCTACATTGGCCCCTTTGCGTTATGCCCCTTTTATTTCTTCTTCAGTATAATTGAGGGGACCTTGGTACAAACTGAGAATAGTCTTTGAAGGTATTTCATGAAGGGCTTCTAAGTTTTGGACCAAGTCATTGTCTGCAAGTAGAGCCTTCAGTGGCTGTCTTACTGGTTTTGTTTGCCTTTTCATTTCCAAGGATAATGGTGTCTTTTACTTTTTGATGTCCCTTGAAATATAGGACAGCCATCCTTTGGGGCTTCTAGAGAGCCACCAAAAGCTGTGTAACTTCATCCTTGTTTTTAATTTGTTTTCCTTCAACTGTCAAAAGGCTATGTTCCTTGTTTAACATCTCATGACATGGATTAAAGCAAAATTATACTGGGAATCTGTGTAGATGTTTAGTTTCTTATCCTTGACTCAGACGAGGGCCTATATGAATGCCCAGAGTTTGGTTCGGTGAGCGGACCAGTTTGGGGGAATTGATCCCGCTAGGAGCATTTCTTCAATAGTAACAACAACAACATAATTGCCCTATGTCCATTTTTTTTTCATCTTTTTGAGACAAGGCCTCATTATGCAGTTCAGGCTGGCCTTGCGCTCATTTTGTAGCGCAGGCTGGTCTCAAACTCACAATGATCCTCCTGCCTCAGCCTCCCAAGTGCTGGGATTACAGGTGTACACCACCATGCCCAGCAATCCTGTGTCCATTTTTAATAGGACTACTGCCATCTGTGAGCAGGGTATACTCAGCACCTGTTAAAGGCTCTGTCTGGCGGTCAGGCCGACCAGCATAGAGTCCATCAGTCAATATGAGGCAGACATGGTCTAGTTGTCCAATCTCTGCAGACAGATAAGTGGCTGGATTCAGAGCTTTCACTGACTGAAAAGTAAGGTGGGGATCTGACAAGCAGTCCTGGGCACTGGTTGACATGGCTGTTCAAGGGCCACTGTCCTCCCCCATGGCCCTGCCATTTGGGTTAAGACTTCTGAGGCGCCATGTCATCTTTCATTGATGAACAGGTTAAAGGACTGGGTCACACCAGGGATTCCCAGAGCTGGAGCTGAGGCTGAGTCCCCTTTGATTTGTTTGAACGCTTCACCATCTTCCAAAGGCCAACTGCCTGCTTCTCTTTCTGTCGTAGGTTTCTTTAGCATGTCATAGAGTGGCTTTGCCTTTTCAGCTAAGCCAGGTGTCCAGATCTGGAGGAATCCAGCCATTCCAAGGAATCCTCTAAGTTCTTTTTTATAATCAAGCCTCTTCCTTCTGGACTTTTTCTAAGTCAAACTCTAGGTATCTTTCTAAGTCAAACTCTAGGTATCTTTTTGTTCATAGGTTTGACCCTTTTTCCAGGAGACGGTATATCCAGTGTCACATAAGTGAGGTAGGCGGGCTTGGATCCTCTTCTGACAGTCTTGTCTAGTGGCACTGCCAAGCAGCAAGTCATCAACATACTGCAGGACTGTGCAGGTGAATTTTCCATGGGAGAATCTGGCCAGATTGGCAGCCAGTGCTTCCCCAAACAACATGGGAGAGTCTGTGTGAATTGTACCTTTTGCCCTGTGTCAGATCTTCTCATTCAAAGGGGAAACGGGGCTCACAGCAGGAGCCACTCACAAGCAGAAGGAAACATCTTTTAAATCTAGGCAGATAAGCCAAGTGGCATCAGGAGGAGGCAGGCCCAGGAGAGTATATGAACCCGGGACTGGTGGGTGTAAAGTCACCGTGGCTGTATTAACAGCGTGGAGAACTTGCACCCGCCGATAGTCTCCATTGGGCTTTTTAATGGGAAGTGTTGGGGTATGCCAGAGAGACTGACAGTCTATTAAGCTCAGATTGCTTCTGGTGGGCAGTGTAGGGCTGGATGCTGAGATGGGCTTCCCTAGACATACGGTATTGTATTATAGCAACAGGACTGGCAGTGGGATTGAGGCCAATAATAGCAAGCCCCAGAGGCAAATTCTCTATATCCCTGGGATTAGAGGGATTTTTGGGGAGGGAATTTTTGAGACAAGATCTTGTTATGCAGCTCAGGTTGGCCTTGAACTTGCTTTGTAACCCAGGCTGGTTTTGAACCACAATGATCCTCCTGCCTCAGCCTCCAGAGTGCTGGGATTACAGGCATGCACCACCACACCCAGCTGGGTTTAGAGTTTTTAAAGTCTCTGAGTTTTTGTTTGTCATGTGTTTGGTTTTGTATAACTGCTATTTTTCTTCTTGGGGAACTGTTAAAGTCAATGTCAGGCCTGTAATTGGACATTGAAAGAAAGGCTGCATTTTCTGGACTGAAGTTTATAGTGGCCCTCAATTTAGCAAGAAGATCATGTCCCAGAAGGTGTATGAGACATTCAGGTATATTTAAGAACTAGTAGTTGACGTGATGGCCTCTAATTTCACAAGTCCAGCTGAGGCACAATTTCTTTTCAGAAGGTACTTCCTGTGGCCATGACTATCTGGATTTTCTGGATTCATTTTTTAAAAAATTTATTTATTTATTTATTTATTTATTTATCGGTACCAGGGATGGAACTCAGGACCGGGCACTTGCAAGGCATGCGTTTATGCCTCTGAGCTAAATCCCCAGCCCTTATCTGGATTTTCTTAAAGGTCAAGGATACAATGGGTTGGGTGATAACAGAATGTTCATTGGTTTCCCCCAATGTTGATTACAAACATGGGCTCCCAGGGATCCAGTGGAATGGAGCCTGATATGTCCTACTCATTGTCATCAAAAAGAAGAGCAGAGGTTCAGGTGCAAGCAAATGTAATTCCCTGGAAGCTGGTTGATCTCTCAGGCACAAAGGATATTTGTCCTTCCAGTGTCCCAGTTGCTTGCATCCAGCACCTTGGTTTGGGACCAATACATAGGGGTGGCAAACAGTCTTTTTTTTTTTTGGTACCAGGGATCAAACTCATGACCTCGCATTTGCCAGGCAGGCGCTCATGCTGCTGAGCTAAATCCCCAGCGGCAAACAGTTTTGAACTGAGGTCTCTTTAGGGTCTGGTTGACCCTGCTCTGACCTTGGTGCCACAACTGAGTTTTGTGGTAACCCCCAAGGAGTGACTTTTCCTAAGACTGCAGTCTGATATCACTTCTGTTTATTCTTTTCTTTCTTGTCCTGGTTTATACAAATCTTTTGGGCTATCTGGAGCAGCTGAGTGACATTCATGCTGGCAAAGCCATTGCTTTTTCTGGATCTTTTTCTGACTGTCTGTAGCAGATTGGTTATGAAGATTGAATTTACCATCTGTTATTTTCTGGGGCTGATGGATTAAAGGGGAGTAGATTCAGTGAGCCTCACACAGTGTCTCAAATAAAAGTTGCTGTTCTCAGTGGTTTCTTATATGACTTCAGCAATCTTTGACATGTTTACTTCCTGTTTTCCTCTGTCCTGGAGACCAGCTTGGAGGGCCAAGTGATACCATCCAAGGGCCTCTTTGCCCTCCAGTGTATTGTAATCCCAGTCTGGCCTGGTCACTGGAAACCGGTCTTCACCCAGGCTGGGTGGGCGCCCCACCCAAAGGGGAGAACGCACAGGTGCCTGCCTGTCTGCTTGGCTCTTGTCAAAGCTGGAACTATCCAGACTAAGGAGAAGCACTGATAGGTTCTCCATTTTATCCTCTCAAGCCTCTGAGCAAAGCATTCTGGGAGTGCCTGTATAGACATGTCCTCAAAACTGCAGGTTAGGGCTCACTCAAGCTCCATAGTGCTTAGCCCCACCCCTCTGTGGGAGCACAGATGGAACAGCCTATGGCTTACGTCATCCATTCACATTCAGTGCGCACATTCACAAGCAGGCACACAGAGGTTAACACACTCCAGTCCCCAAGCCCAAGGGTGAGGTCTAACTGACTGAAACTGACTGACTGATCTAACTAACACAGGCGAGGAGTGATCAGCTCCTCCTTTGTCCCATGCAGGGGACAGATACTGACTGAGGGACATCCTGGAGCAACCCTACTTTGTCCAAGGGCTCAAACCAGTTGTGTTCTGTCTCCTTCCACTGGTCCAGTGAGTTCTCTGCTGTTGTGCAGGGGCTCCGGCTCCTGGACTGCCAAGGAGACTCCAAGGGACGGTGTGTGTGTGGGGTGCACCTTCTCATCTGCAGGTCAGAGGGAGGGTCCCCACTGCAGCCAGCAGGCCTCCATTGGTGATCCAGATTGGTCAGCACAATGTCTTCCCAGGTGAAGCACCAAAAACGTTGTGGAAACCCGGTACCAAACAGAAAGTAAGATGCCTTGCACCAAGGAGTTGAAAGGCAAACTATTTATTGTGCCAGTGGGCTGGTGGGAAAAGCAGTTCCAAATCACCAGCTCTAAGGCAGCTTTGGGTTTAGATTATATAGAATTTGCAAGCAGGAAGTGCATAAGCTGATAGCAGGTTATTCCACAATTGGTCACATGAATCATGTTGTCAGGCAGATTTGTTTTAGGCAGGTTAACATACAAGGACTTGTTTATTACACAGCAGGAAAGTTCTGGGAGGGAGTATTGAGCCTAGTGGGTAGAGTTAAACATGCCTTTGACTGGGTAGTCTGTCCTAGGTAGAAAGTCCTTGAAACATGTCGGAAAAACAGGATATATTTTTATGTGGGGAAACACAGACATTGCCCCTGAACATGGGTCAGGTTGAACTGGCGGTCTGTGTAAAGCTGCTGGGCACAGTCAAGGGCTGGCTGGATTTCACAGCCTATGGGACAGGAAAGGTGAGCTTATCCTGTCTCAATTTAGAAACAGGCTACTGATTTTGAAATTCCCACTAAATTTCTATTACATTCAAATTGCTACTTCAGCACCAATCAGTAAATTTCTAGCCTGGCTAAAAGGACAGAAAGAAGGCTGCTTCCCTGGCTCCTGACGGCTTTGCCGTGGACTATTTCTCCTTTGTGATGCCCCCGGCCACACCACTCTGCCTTGGAGCCAGCTGACTATGGACTGAAGCCTCTACAAGCTGTGAGCTAGATAAAGCTTTCCTCCCTTTACTCTGGGCATTTGGGTGTTTTGCCCCAGCAATGAGAAGAGTAAGACAATGCTTGAAGAAGACCTGTGACTCTTGTAACAGCTCACATTTACTGAACACTGTGTGCACCTGCATAGACATACGAGATTATTTCATATACAAAAGCGCTACGGAGAAGACTCTGTTATCTTTATGTACAGATAAGGAAACAGGTACAGCTATTAAGGTAACTTGTTTCTTCCAGGTCCTATTGCTTCTAAATAGCAGAACTGGAATACTAATGTGGGCAGTCTGACTGTAAACCTGGTTTTCCTAATTACCCTGAGACACGCTTTTCTAACAGAGACATCTGTTAGAAAACAGAGGATGTATGAGACTCATTAGGAGGGGCTGCAGTCTGAGGGTTACAGTGATCAGACTGAGCTTACACTGCAGCCAGGAAACATAGGGAGGGCATGAAGCTTCAGAAAGTCCCCATGGGAAAATCTACCGGACTTGCCAAATGTATGGAAAATGAAAATAAAGGTGATAAGGATGATGTATTTATCTCACTTCCTTCTTGCTGGGGTGTGTTGGCCCATACCTGTGATCCCAGAAGTGGGGAGGCTGAGGCAGGAGGATTGCTGTGAGTTCAAGGCCAGACTGAGCTACATAATGTGTTCAAGACCAGCCTGAACTGCATAGTGAGACCTCGTCTCAAAAAAAACAAACAAAAATTACTTCATTCCAAAAATGTTTATTGAACATCTACTGTGTGCCAGGAATTATGTTAGGTGCTACGTTAAAAAATGGTGAACCAAGCCACATACGCAGTACATACTTTCAATCCCAGCATTCTAGGGGGCTGAGGCCAGAAGATCGAAAGTTCAAGCCTAGACTGACAATTTAGCAAGTCTGTATCTCAAAATATAAAAGGACATAGCAAGACCCTGTCTCAACAAAACAAAACAAGACACCCACCAACTAACCCAAAAACAAACAAACAAAAACCCCAGAACCAAAATTAACAGGGCTGGGAGCCAGGTATGGTGAACACAGGTAATGCCAGCATTCCAGAAGCTGAGGCAGGAGGATCACAAGTTCAAGGCCAACCTGGGCTACATAGTGAGTTCAAATCAGCCTGAAGGAAATAGTGAGAACTTGCCTCAAACAAAACAAAACAAAATACAACAAAACACAACAAATGAAAAAGGGAAAGGGCTGGGGTTGTAACTCAGTGCAAAGGACCTGGGTTCAATGCCCAGTACCAGAAAAATTAAAAAATAAAAACAAACATCCACCAACTGTGAGTTGTATAAAGTCTCAGCATTTTGAAGCAAGGCTGTCAGCAGAAAACAAGCTATGTGTATAGATACTGTGTCTAGAAGAAAACACAGCAAACTGGAAACAGGTTGTTTAGGAGGAGAACCAGATGTATGCAGGGACACGGGTAAAAGGTAAAAACCATTAGCCAGGCGTGGTGGCTCATGCCTATAATCCCAGCAATTGGGAGGCTGAGGCAGAAGGATTGTTGCGAGTTCCAGACCAGCCTGGGCTACAAAGTGAGCTCAAGGCCAGCCTGAATTGCATCGAGAGACCCTGTCTCCAAAAGACCAAAAAAGGCCGGGGATTTAGCTCAGTGGCATAAGTGCCTGGTGGCAAGCGTGAGGTTGAGTTCAATCCCCGGTGCTTTGAGAGAGAGAGAGAGAGAGAGAGAGAGAGAGAGAGAGAGAGAGAGAGAGAGAGAGAGAACCATTAAAATTTGACAGGAACGTGTTAAATCATACATTTTTTGTGTTTTAAAAAAATACGTATTTTAACTGAGATCATAAGACTGCTGCATAGTAAGACACACGATTTGCCAATAAATACACAAGACTTTTAAGCACTTCACCCGAGAAACTGACAAAACTGGACACATCTGTGGAAGGGAATTCAGTAGAGGGGGACAGCAGTTAAGAGTGACTTTGCGGCTGGGCGTAGTGGTGCACACCTGTAATCCCAGCACTTGGGAGGCTGAGGCAAGATGAGACCAGCCAGGGCTACAAAATGAGTTTAAGGTCAGCCTGAACTACACAGTTAGACCTTGTCTCAAAAGACAAAAAAAAGAGAGTGACTTTTCACTGTATATCCTTTCATGCCCTTTGCACTTTTATGTGCTCAAGTTTTAAATACACAATGTGCAAGTATTAATAAAAAGATCTAAGCAGAAACCTAGGAGTGAATAGGTTTTATGGAAGAGAATTTCTCAGGTTTTTAATGGTCTATATACTTCTGTGTTTTCCCTAAATTGTAACTTTTACAAAAATTAACAACAAAAGGTTGTCTGTGTGCGCATGCGCATAAACGCACAGCGGCGGGAACCCAGTAAAACGTCAGTGTTCATAAAAAAGGACCTGAAATATTTTGGCTTTTGGGTGAGGCGGGAAAAACTCCTCAGCTATAGGAATTATCTAGATAAGATTTCCAAGCAATTCCCTACAATGGACACTGAGTGGGACAAACAGGTTCAGGTGGTGCCTGTCTCCGCCCAGGGACTGCAGGGATTTGCGCTTTTTTGGGGAACTAACCAAGCCTGGCACCACAGCTTGCACTGTTTTGGAAACTTGAACTGATCCATCAGTGCCAAATGCAATATAGAGGGTGGGACCTATTGTTCGCTAAAAGAACAAGGACTGCTAATTTAACCAGGAAATTTAGTTCTGTCGCTGAAGACATTTTTTTTCAAACCCATTTTATTCATAGATAAAAAGAAAAAGAAAAAAAAACTACAACAAAATGTTAAAGTACATCAATCAGGGGGAACAATGGTACATGCATTGCACACTGTCACCCCCAAATCATTCACCCAGAGCACAAGACATCTGCCTTCAGTTGTCCAACGCTACCAGTACAGATCTTTCTCTTGCTGAAGACATTGTAACTTTGAGGATTTCAAAAACAGCTTCCCAGGGTTATCTGACGTACAATGTATCGCGCATTATGAAAAGGTGGACATTTGATACATTTTGGTGTGTGACTACAGCTAGCACCACAATCAAGGTCACAAAGCATCCATCACCTCTGAAACCGTGCCCCTTCCCTCCTCTCACCCGTCGTGATCTCTCCACAGCAATCATACTTCTATGCCGTCACTATAGACTAGTTTGCTTTTTCTGGAATTTTACATAAATGATTCAGATGGTTTGTACTCTGCTTATGCCATATATGCCAATTTCCCCTTCTGATTAAAAGCCTTACTGCCCAGTTTCCCCAATGGTGACATCTTGCAAAACTATAATGCAGTATCACAATCTGGATAATGACAGTGACATAGTCCACTCATTTTAAACTGTTCTTTACAGTACGTTTGCAGTAGATTTCACACGTGGCTCTACGACTTTTATCGCATCACTTCAAGTACCCACTGCCTTCAAGATAAAGCATGTGGTTTTAGCACTTTAAGGATCTCATGTTTTCTTACAATCTTACCCAACTCTCCACCATGTTTTATTTATTTAGTTTTTTGAGACAGGGTCTTGCTGTGTAGTCCACGGTGGGTTTGAACTCACTGTGGAGCCCAGGCTGACCTCAAACTCACAGGAATCCTCTTGCCTATCTCGAGTGCTAGGATTATAGGCGTGTGTCATCATGTCCAGCACCACAATCTCCATTTTAAACTATTTTTTTTCTTTGTTTCTTTCTGATCTGTGGATCAATGTATGGCCTCACACTAAGAAAGCTATCTGCCAGTGAGCTACGCTTCCAGCCCCCTTAGTCTATTTTTTGTTGTTTAGTATTTCAGGGTAGGAATATACCACAACCTATTCATTTACCAGTGGATGGAAATTGGGGGATTTTTCAAGATTTTAAATATTACAAATAAACTGCTATAAACATGTCTAAATCTTTTATTGGAACCCAAGGCCTTTGCACTGTTACATCCCCAGCCCACTTAGAAATGTTTTTTAGACAGGGTCTTGCTAAGTTGCCCAGAGAGGTTCGAATTTGTGATCTTTCTGCTTCAGCTTTGTAGTGCTGGGTTACAGCTGTGCACCATCTTGCCTGGCTACTATTTAGACAGTCTTTAGGGGAGAAGGTTAACCAGGCATTGATTGGACACAGGGTACACTGAGCCAGCCCCATTAAAGTGTCTTCCTACATAGTCCTGGGTTCCCTTGAACTTGCAAAGATCCCACCACAGCCTTGAGAGTTGCTGGGGTCACAGGTATGCAACCACCATGCCAATGGGTTGCATTAGATTGTGATTATCTGGTATAATTGTTAGTCCTCTGCAAGTGTTCTTGTCTACCTGTCCACCAACCTAAGAGGGGATGGAACCTAGGCCCTTCCCGAGGTGCCAACCCCCCTCACCCTCTACATACTTGGAGATTGAACCTAGGGCCTTTACACTGAGGTACAGCTTCAGCCCTGTTTATTTGCAGTACTGGGGATTTGCATTGAGCTATAGCCCCAGCTTTTATTTTTTGAGACAGGCAGTTACTAGCTAACTTGCCCAGGACTGGGTTCAAATTTGTGATTCCTCTGCTTTTGCACCCTCCCTCCACCCCCACCCCGCCTGCTGGAATTACTGGTCTGTGCCACATACCTGGTCTTTGTTTCCTTCTTGGGATTCTGAGAATGTTTTTGTTGCTGGAAACCAAAGTCTGGGCTAAGCATTCTTTCACTGAGCTACCTCCTTGGCAATGGGATGCAGCTGTTACTCAGAAATAACTTGAGGCTGAGTGTAGCTGCAAACACCTCTGACCCCAGGACTCGGGATGGTGACATGACTGAGGCGAGGCCAGCCTGGTCTACTCACCTCCAAAACAAAAGATCTCTACTGAGCTGTGTTGCCAGTGTTCTTTAGATAGTTTTGCATCTTTAGCTCTATCTACAAAAATGACTGAGATACTCAATACTTCACTATAAAAACAGACAGCTTGGTTCTTCTGTATGCTAACAGATGTTCATTCAAGTAAGCTAGACTATCATGTTGCTGTTACATGTATTAAATGCACTTTACAAGCTCTGGGCCTTGGGGCATGTTAGGCAAGCATTCCATCATCGAACTTCATCTCCAGACAGGAATTTTTTTGCTATGTTTATTTACTGCTAAAATAGTTCATGCTACAGAAATAAGCAGAAAAACAAAAGCACACCCATAATTCCACCACAGAGGACACCTTTAAACTTCTGAAACCTACTATTCCACATATCTGGGTACTTGCTTTCCCACTTAACACAGTATATAAATTCACATCGTCTTGGTATTTCTTACGTATTTTACTTAGCCAATCCTTTAAAGAAATTTTTAAAACTTTTAATGTTTCTTTTAAATTTAATATACAGCCAGGTGTGGTGGCACACTCATCCCAGCACTCGGGAGGCTGAGGCAAGAGGGTTGTCGTGAGTTTGAGGCCAGTCTAAACTGCATAGTGAAACTGTCTCAAAAAGAATGTGCAAATTTAATTTCCTCGTGGACCTCTTTAGTTTTCTGCCTCAGTCCCAACTGACATCATAGATCTGTACCGCTGTCCTTTAAGCCTGTTCCAACCAAAGGCAAATCTATTTTTCTTCTATGCCAGCCCTGCTCCCTCTCGAGATGTCAGTGGGCAAAACCAGGAAACTCTTCAGGCAAACTGCTATCTCCATAACCTCATTTTTATCCTTTTCTGTTTGTCACTTCATGCTAGCCCTAAAAAACCCTACAAACAGAATTTTATCTACTGTGCTTAAAAAATGCTTATAGTTTTATTATAGAAATATTTTGATCATTTCTAGGAAGGCAATCCACAGCTACAAGCATCCAATACCGCTGCTCACTGCAAGATTAAATACCTTAGTCCTAGGAAAGCTCCTGGAATAGCTCATCTAATCTTTCATTTCTATCTCAGCCCACATTCGCTCCCACTTCCTGCACTATACCAGCTGTGTCACCCCTCCCCCATCTCTGTAAATAACAGATCTGGTTCAAAATACCCTTGCAATGCAAGCCTCCCATCCCACATTTGTCATTTCCTTCATGAGCCCAGGCTCCAATGGGCACATGATTTTTGTATTCTCAGCACCATGACTAGTAATTCAAACTCTTATCAGTATTTCTATCACATTCTTGTATTTTACTCAGCCAGACAATTGCAGACTTCAATGATCTGTTAAGTAGCATCCTATTTTTGGCTTCCCTATATGTAACTTTTTTTAATCCTCTGGTACTGGGGATCAAATTCATGACCTTGCACTTCTCAGGCACTTGTGCTGCTGAGCTTACATTCTCAGTCCCTGCAATTCTTATATATGCACATCTTGAGTTTCTCGTTATGAACACATAACTAGGGTATTCTCCTTAGGGACTGTTTACCAGGCCACCAGCATCAAACCTGTAAATTTGCATGAGAATTGGGTTGCACTTATTTGACTTATTTGGCAGGCTTTGGAGTTCTCAATATCTCCATTAAAATGCTAAAGGTGGCCAGGTATGGTGGTACAGGTCTGTAATCCCAGCACTTTGGAGGCTGAAACAGGATTGCTGCAAATTGGAGACCAGCCTGGGCTACAAAGTGAGTTCAAGGCCAGCCTGAAATGCACAGTGAGACCCTGTCTCAAAAAGGCATGGGACTCATGGCTGTAAGGAGGGCAGGGACTGAGGTAGGAGGATCATGGTGAGTCTAAAGCCAGCCTAAACATAGCAAGACCCTGTCTAAAAACAAAACAAAGCAGCCCAAAAAAAGCGAAAGATGAGCTGAAGCCACCAGAACCAGACAGGCTACAAAAGACAGGGCTTTGGGAAGGAAGGGGAGAAACTAAGGGCTTGGGTTATCTGATAGCCAAGTCACCCAAGTTGGGTTCGGATTTAGAACCCTCTGGCCCAGCTCCCCAGAGTACTGGGATTAACCAGTCTCCCAACATGGCCTCTTAAAAGAACTTTTCCAATTGAAGATTTCAAGCAGAGGGCTTCCCTAGTATGCACAGGGCCCTGGGCTCAATCTTCCAATACCACAAAATCCTCTCCCCAAACATGTCATGTACCTGGCATGGCAATAGGACCATGCTTATAAATGTTCTAGTTTAAGCCAGGCATAGTGGCTCACACCTGTAAGCCCAGCACTTGGGATGCTGAGGCAGTATTGCTCTGAGCGTTAAGGCCAGCCTGAAATGCATAGTGAAATACATAGTGAGACCTTGTCTCAATAAGACCAAAAAAAAAAAAAAAAAAAACCCCACACACAACAAAACCAAAAAAAGCCCCTAAAACCCCAAAACACCCCCCCCAAAAGTTCTAGTTTAATAAAGATAGCCATACATGAAATCTCCCACTCCATGTCTAAGAGCTCATCAATAAAGTCTGGAACTTTTCACCATCAAACTTCTCTATAAAATCTGGTTAAGTAGACATAAAAGGGTTCAATACAAAACTTTCTGAATGTCACTAGAAATTAATCAAACTTTTATTGAAGCTTACAGTGTGGTACAGAAATACATTTCAGGTGATTTAATCCAACACCAATGAAGAGAAATTATGGCACCGAAATTTTCCCTCCTCTGCCAGACTAAGATAGATTACTATTTAACCTACAGCTTTCATTTTTCTAGGCTTTGTTTCACACAAATCTGTGCAAATTTAACATTAGAATTCTTAAGTATTTGGGGAGAAAAAAAAAGAATCAGACCTCAAGTCAACAAATTTCACCAAAGCTACTGGGAAACTGTTCAAGAACAAAATCAACCTTGAGCATTGGTCCTCACAACAGAGCAAGAGAAAACATTAGGTGCTGTGCTCATTACAGAATCAAACTGATTAAGTTGACTGAAAGCTTCTTTAATAAAACACTCAATCAACAGTGTTAAAATTAAAGTGAAAGTGTTCCAACCACTTGATTTCAAACCAAGTAGATTTTGTTTAGAAACACTAAAAAAAGGTGTTTCGTTTATAAATACGGAAGGAATAAAACATCACTGCATCAATCCAGAAAATATTGTGAGAACAAGTACAAAATTTAGCCAACTCTGCTATCCTCAGTTCTTAAATTATAGAATTTGCAAATATAGCTGAAAGATAACTCTTGAAAGCTTCCATTTCTATTCACTCCTCACTGGATATTTTTGGAATTTTGTTAAGCTTTTTTTTAATCCATTCTGTAGCACAGTTCAATCTGAATAACCTGCAAAGTCATTCTTTGGCAGTGAATGCCATGGTGAAAGGGAGACTGGACAATAAAAGGTTAAGTCAGAACACACACATGTATCACAAAACCACAGAGCTTTGTCACCCATGGAGAAACCACCAACATTCTGCTGTGAACCCAAGTTTATACTATGCTATGTAGTAAGATTAGCGCACTGGCTGCTGCAGTTAATAAGAGTGAATGCTCCAGCCTGGCTGGAGTTACTGAACACTGAGGACAATCTTCATGCTAAATCTGCCTGCTGATTTGCTTGGTGACAAAAATCCATTTATACCACTACTTAGCAAGTAAAGAAAAGGGGATGGCACTCCATGGGAATTTAATTTCATTGGCTGAAAAGCACAGAACAGTACATGGTTTCCACAGTTCAGCCAGCACACCCCAACCTCAATCTATGACTACAGATCTGGTCTCTTCCCTACTTGCTAATTAACAGTGGAGATTGTTTCTTTTGGGGGACACATTCAACTCTCCCTCATCTTTAAGAGCTCAAAAGGAGGCCAAATTCTCATCCTCTTAAAAAAAAAAAAAAAAACCAAAAACAAACAAAAAAAACAATTAAACCCAAGGAGCATCACCCCACCCACTGCATCCCCTTCTGGGGTGGTAAGATTAATATATAAACCCACACTGCAACAGTGTATTGCTTTTATTCGGGGCATGGAGGCAGGGGAAAGACACCACAGTGAGGGAAGAAATCAAGGACTACAAGGCAGGAACGATTATTAAAACAGTAATACACAAAATGAGTAACTGGAATCATTTTCTTAGGAGGACTTGACTCATGGAAGAAAAACTTTAATTGCTGTTGCAAAAAGATTTTTGTAAAGTAGAAACTGGTTTCAATATTATTAGTAGAGAATATGTTCTAGAAAGTGGAGGTAACTGGATGTAAAATTCCGGCAGCAATTTAATAGAACAGTCCCAGATAATAGGCTGAGGCCGACACCTAATGAGGACGAAAGCCTTGTCTGTGGGGAATTTTGGACGATACCTGCAGAAATATTACACTGTGCATAAACCAAATTGAATTATTGTCACAAGTGTTGTAAAGTTTCATATAGTAAAAGTTTTTTTCTACATGCACTTCAATTTCACAGCAAGAGTGGCATAGAATACCTAAACACAGAAGAGAGCATTCATGCAAGATATCTAACTCCTTGATATAATAATGCATACACTTCAAAATGATTACACTATCATTACATCTAGGGCTTTCTGCAACTACACGGTGGCGGTTATGGAAAGCAAGGCCCCTGGTATTAACATCTAGAAAGCGGCCACCACCTTCTATGTGTGTTCTCTTTTTGCGTTTTTTCTTCATTTTTCTTAATCAACTCTGCTGTTGTTGCTGCTTCTTAGCAAAACTGGTAAACACAAAATTGTAATCATTGAACATAGCACTCTGGCAATCAAGACGTTTAAAACCTTCAATCTTCTGGGGTGAAGAAAGCACTGTGCGACATTTAGAACTCTAGGAGGAAAATTAAAATAACCATTAGTGCTCCAATCCACAAAGTATTTTTCACACAAGATGGTTACACAACAGCCTTCAATCTTAATAAAACTCAGGTATTTTAGTTATTTAGACTCCTTTTAATGGGTTCAGTGCTGTGGGGCTTATGGTGCCCCCTACATTAGGGTATCAGCAGGAAAATAACAAGATTAAGTATCAAATGGACTAGATCTAAAACAAGAAATAACTGCGTTTGGTAGCACACACCTATAATCCTAGCTATTTGGGAGGCTGAGGCAGGAAGATCACAAGTATAAGACTAGCTTAGCAAGATCCTAACACACAAGGGTTCCCCATCTACCTCTAGATATCTAAGTGACAAGGTATGTGTGCCATTACATTTTGTGACAGGCCTATTTGCATTTCTCTTTAGACTTCATTGTTGCTAATAAATCACATTACCTGATTGACAAACAAGGTGGTCACAAATTTTCCTGGCTTGAAGACTTCCACAACTTTCCTGATCAGGTCATCATAGGAGGTCTGACTTAAGTTTGTTTCAAAGCTAACATAAGAAAACTCTGGTTCTGGAGTGATGTGAATAGTCCAATAAGTTCCCTTAGAGAAACAGCTTTGGGTTAGTAATGGAAAGGGCACATTTAAATATTAACAAAAGTACCATTTAAATATTAACAAAAGTACCAAAGTGAGATGTAACTACTTACATCCGATTTCATTCCATTCATTGAATACCCACAAGGATTGAACAGTGTGGCATCAATGACAGAACCTGGTATCAGGTCACGAATTCCACTCTCCTACAGAAAGAAAAGAAATAAGGCAACCCACTCGGGATCCCTTCTGTCTCTCTCCAGACAGAAGCTTACTCTCAATAAACATATTCTACTCTTAAAAAAATGAAATAAATCTAAAAAATAGAGAAAGAAATAAAAAACACAGCAATGGTGCAGAAGAGATCTAGACACACTAAGTTTTTTAATGACCACTTACACGAGTGACATCCTTTGCAGTAACACCATCTTTCATGTAGAACTGGTCCATAACTCCTGGGTCAAGCTCACTCATCAGAATTTCCAGGGTCTGATCTGGCTGGCTGATTACTCGACTCTCTGGGAAATCCAAAGTATACAAGTACCTACATATAAGCAAAAGAAATCATTTCTCATTTGTAAAAATGACAATCCAAGTCTAAAATGAATCTTTTATGGACAATAAAAAATACACGAAACTATAAACATACCAACAGTCAGAATTCATACGTCCCATACAGTATGCTGCTCCATCTGTTGAGGGAAGAGAAATGTAAAAAAACAAGCACTTTTAATTTATTTTTAAGACAAGGTCTCACTTCATAGCCCAGACTGGCCTAGAACTCACAGCAGTGCTCCTACCTTAGCCTCCCAGTGGTTGGAGGAGTGTGTCACCACGCCCAACAAGTCATTTTATAGTTTGTTTCTCATTCTTTCAAGGACTCACACACTTGGACACTTAGCACTAAATACCCACCACTTTGATACAGCCTGGTAAGGTTTTGTATTAGCTGTAGGAAGTTCCTAGGGGGCACTGCAGATTTTTCCTTGTTTTATGAAGCCATAGGCATATTTCTGGAAGGGATTTTACTCTTCTTATTGTCACAGGCTATTTTGATCTGCATGGTAAGAACCACCGAGTCAGATACAAGTTAGAGATACTAGCTAGATAAAGATGAACTGTCCCTGTGCTAGATATATAGGTAGGAAGCCAGGTGCAGGTATTCAATTCCCAAACTTTCATTTTGGGCTCGAATGATTCTATCTCAGTCTACTGAGTAGATGGATGACAGACACACAGCAGCGCTCAGCTTCCGTGGATGTCCTATGCTGTCCCTTCAACAGCAATGACTGAGATTCACAATTACTTTCTAAAATTCAAACACAACAAAGCCTGTAACAAGCTATCTCTTGACTCATTAATGATCACTGTATTACACTGATAAAACATCCAGGCAAGTTAAAAGTATTGAAAAATATAGGTAGTTTTATATTCATTCTATATACTCTATTCAGTCTATACACTCACACATAAACCACAGTCTCTTTATGTACACACATAATACATAATTTATATAAACAAAATCTCTGAAAGGTTATGTTACACCCTCTCACTCTGAAAACAAAGTACGTTTTATATTCTGTGCAGACTTACTTGGGAAAATTGCATTAAGAAACTCTATTTCTTCCTGGAAATTCCGGTGTGGGTACCCTTGGTGAGACGGCTTCATGAAATTCTTACGAGAATAAAAGAAGCTCTTTAAAACAAAAAGACATATGGGATAACTTTAAGCATCTTTTCTAAATTTATTATTCACTTCCTATCAAAAGTCTAGAAATATTTTCCACTTCATAAGCATATAAATTAGCTACCTGAGTGATACTAGCATAGTATAATCTTATCCTGTCTCAAAAATAAAAGACCAGAATTGAAAGACAAAAAAGAAGTATAATCTTATATTAATGCACTTATATTACTTAAAATTCTAGAACAGGAAATAAATGTCCAACCTACTGATAATAGGTCATAACAACCACAGAGACAAAGTTCACTTGTTTCTACAGCAGTGGTTTGGTTTCTAACCTTGCTTTTTAATAAGTAAGCAAAGATTTTGCAGAAAACATGTTTATCTAATTTGAAGAGTCAGTGACCTAATTTAAGCAGATTACTCTAGATTTTTTACAGGCATCAGTAGGTCAACAACAAAATCTCTACTGGCTCAGTAGAACACTTGCCTAGCAGGAGCAAGGCTCTGGGTTTCAATCCCTAGCACTAGGAGAAAACAAAACAAAAGCCGTGGTTCCTAATGACAACCTTATACACACCTGTAATCCAGCACTCTGGGAGGCTGAAAAAGATTGAAAGATTGACCCTACGCTGGGCAATTTAGTGAGACCCTGTCTCAAAAAATAAAAAATAGCCAGGCGTGGTGGCATATGCCTGTAATCCCAGCACTTAGGAGGCTGAGGCAGAGAGATCACTCATGAGTTTGAGGCCAACCTGGACTACACAGTGAGTTCAAGGCCAGCTGAATGACTGTCTCAAAACAAAGATACTTTTTTTTAAAGAAATAAAGGTAAAAGAAAATAACTGCTTATCAGATAATTGCACCCTAACTAAACAGAACTTAATAGTGACTGGCCCTTAAATAACCCTTCATTATAGACTGGGTAATGTTACTAGTGAAATCATTCTTTTAGGGATCAAACTCAGGGCCTCCAGAATCCAAAGTGCTCTACCATTGAGCTATATGTCTGGGCATTTCTCTATATGTACATTAATCATCAAGAACTATGAAAAAAGTGTTTTCTTCCTTTTTTGCCATTTAAATTTCATCCTAATTTATTCTATTTCCTCCATATTTTCTGTGGTTCCTGGCCAAAGGCTAATTTCTCTTTAGCTTGTCAAAGAGATCATTTTCCACATATTCTCATGTATTGTGACTGAAGTAGTGAGCTATACACATTTATTTGCTAAGCACATCACAGGATAAGTATCCTAGGATTTATACCCCTCAACCCCTCAAGTAAGGGTTAAGTAAGATCTCTGATTACTTACTTGAATCGAGTCAAACCCGCTGTAATCCCTAGCAAGCTTCAACAGGGGAACCAGTGCTTTCAGTAAGAGGGTGGTACCACATGTCTTCAAAATGAAACGTCTCTTGGAGACAAACATGCTACTCTCACTGCAAATGAAAAATGAGTTGTAAGATTATTACATATGTACTGAGGACACAATTAACTTATTAGACCTTCCATTTAAAATTTTTAGCTACTAGTTTTAAATGTTACTATGCCAAGGAAGTAATCAATGTAGTATTCTTTTCCTTTACTGTTGGAGAGTATTGAGATAAGTGTAAAGCATGTTATCTTACTACACAGAACTGCTTTAGTCCTGCATTTACCAGTATCCTAGACACTGGTATCCAAGAATGACCCGATCTGACCAGATCTGTATCTTTTTTTGGGATAGGATACCCTCGTATACATGGACATAAAAGCTTCCAGATGGCTGACTGAATGCAAGAATCTAACAAAGTGTTCCTGCTACATGTCTAACATTATTTACGTCATTTTACACCACTACCTACTCTTCTTACCTGCTGTCTCTAGAACCATCCCATTAGTGATGAACCATCCTTTCACTACATAGTAAGCTCCATGAGGAAAGGCATGCTTGTTTTTCTCACCACTATCATTCCCAGGGCACAGATGTTAAAAAGTATTTTTGATAAACATTTGTTTATGCCAAAGGCAAACTTACTATAGAGAGCTTATGCATCTTAATACAAGGCCAAGCATAATATCAATTAAGCATTGAAAGTATTAAATAATTTGATTGCATCTATAAAAAGGCTGAAAGGAACAATGTGATATTCATAGTTTATGATTAGGACTGAAATCAGCTGCCCAACACTTGTTTTAGATAACTTACCTGAGTACATAAGCTTCCTGCTTGTCAGTTTTTGTCACACTTATGATTGAACATTGCACATCCTTCAAAAGTACATCCCACTCAGATCTATTATTTAACAAAAACATAGTAAGTTATTTACTCTCATATAAAAATTACAAAGCTCTAGCACTTTAGAATTTTCCAATTAAGACTATGTCATTGTTTCGCCTTATCATTCTTCATATTGCTTCTACTTTTCTCATAATACATTTTTGTTTATTGCATTAACTTTTATGAACAGAGAAAAGATATATTTTGCTATGTGAAGGACCTTGGTTTACTACTAAGCACTTTAAAAAACAAACCCTTTTCAGAGGATCACTGTGAGCTGGCCTGGGTACAAAGTGAGTTCAAGGCCAGCACCAACTGTCTCCAAAATGTATTAAAACAAAAACAAAGAAATGGGCTATCAAACCGCAGCTGTCAACTCACCAAGTCCAGAGCATTCACAAAAAAGCTGTCAGCACACCAGTAAAACGCTGGGAATACACGGCAACCGTTCATACAGGAAAATATGCACACACTTTCATCGGGCTGGCCATGTATTTTGCTTTTTCAAATAAAATGTTATAACCCCTTTAAAACACCAACACCCACAGATGTGATTCCAGCTACTCAGGAGGACGAGGTAGGAGACTCACTTGATTCCAGGAGGTCCAGACTGGCCCAAGTAACATACTGAGGCCGTTTCTAAAATTCAAAACATGTAATTTGTTGTCTTGGTGAGAAAAGAGTTACAATCCAGTTACTTATCAGTAACACAAACTTAAAGGAAAATCTCTGAAGATAGTCAAGCGTACCTTTGAGTTTCATATTTCTAAATACAAGCTGTATTTTAAGACTCTCAAGTATCCTAACTCCACAAACAATACACTTGAAGCAAAAAGGAATAACCAGATCTAAAGTAGAGACTCTTACTTCCCGTTTTGTGAAAATCCTTGAAAATTTCAGGCCAATGACAGCCACACAGCCACACAGGACCCTCTGTGGGTCCTGCAAGCATTCAATCAGCCTTGGACTGAAAACATTTGGAAAAAAAGCCACTGCACCTGTAATGAGCATGTACTTTTCTTGCCGCTGTTATCTGAACAATGCAGCGCAACTATTTACATAGCATTTCCACTGTATCACGTACAGAGTCACCTAAACCAGATTTAAAGTACAGGAAGAACTGACATTGTGGTGGCCCTGTGTCCCAGCTACTTGAGGGCTGAGACAGGAATAACCCAGGAATGTAAGCATTCCCAGACCCTAAGGAGACTTTTTTTGGGGTTAAGACAGTCATACCATGTGGTCTAGGCCAGTCTCCGCCTCCTGAGTGCTGAGACTATTTAAGTGCACATCCCTGGGCCCAGCCAGGAAGGAACTGTAACATGTGACAACGCTACTGAAGCACTGCTTTTCAGCCAGTGACTAAGATCACTCCATCCACCAGCTATCTGTAAAGGGCATCCATCTATTTCTTTGGAGTTATTTATCATGACCTTTGATTGTATCATACATATTTCAGCACCTTCTATTAAAATCAGTGTCTCTCAACCTTAGTATCTTCCACGTTTCAGTCCAGATATTGTAATTCTTTGTCATGAGAGTGACTATCCTGTCATGTTGTGTAGCAGTACCCTGACATGTCAGCAGCAGCACCACTCCTACCCCAGGTGTGAAAACCAAAAATGTCTCCAACTATCTCTTGGGTTGCAAAATCATCCCAACTGAGAAACACTGACTTAGCATGTTCCTGGCCAGTGGCAGTACACGCATGACTGTCCCTTCAGGTGGCCACTGATGGTTCAGAGCCTCCCAGTTTCAAGGAAAAAACTATAGCCTTGCTGTGTAAATGTTAGGTCAATGAGGAAACAGCACTTAAAAACAGAAAAAGTAGCTAAGGGTGGGGGTACATGCTTCCAGTTCTGCAGGTAGGAAACTGAAAGAGGAACATCACAAATTCAAGGCTGGCCCAGGCTCCACAGTGAGGCTGAGTCTCAGTAAATAGTCTAGAAAATGTAAACGAAAGTAACCGAAACCAGGATTTCTTTTTTTTTGAGACAGTGTCTCATTAAGTAGTTCAGGCTGACTTCGAACTTGCAGTGATCTTCCTGCCTCAGTTTCCTGAGTGCTAGGATTACAGGTGTGTGTGCCACCATGCCCAGCAAACCAGGAAATATTTTACCTACATATTTGTTTTACAAGTTCCCAAGAATTGTAATTTTGAGTAGTTAAATAGTTTCCTATTGTGAGCCAGACATGGCAGAGCACACCTATAGTCTCAGCACCAGGGAGAGGTGAAGGCAGAAGGACTGGTATTGTGTGATTCTGTAATCATGAGTACATTCCAAATTTATGATGGGGTCTTTCAGCTATGTGCCTTCTTGTACTCTGTTTGCAATGTATAATGCAAGAACTACCAAATAGAATACTGACTAGTAATCATCTCAGTGAAACATGTTTGGCAACAGAGGAGATACCTTCCACTGTCACCATGGACAAGAGGCTGGGCGTGGGGCACACGTCTGTAATCCCAGCACTTGGGAGGCTGAGGCAAGAGGGTCACAGAGTTTGGACAGCCTGAACTGCATAGCAAGACCCCGTCTCAAAAACCCAAAACCAAACATAAACAAACAAACAAAAACATTACAAACACTGGAATGACATTCTAATGCCACTGCTGACTATATAAAGCACTTTTATCTTTCCCCGTTATGTATGTGGACAGAAAGCAGGGAGAGGTGGTACGTGACAAACCTTTCTTCTAAAACAGAAGCCAGCCACCTTTCTATAAAAGGCTAGAGTAACTTTTACATTTTGCAATGCAGACAGGCTATGTTTGAACTACCCAGCTCTGCCCCTATAGGGTGAAAATAAACAGACATGTTCTGGGTGTGGCCACATTCCAATAAAAATTTACAAGACTTACTTCTCCCTATAGAAACATAAGTAATCTGCATTGAAATTCAATTATTCAGAGCTGTTTTTCACCTCTGATTTCCAAATTTTTCTTTCATTTTTCTTCATTTCTTTTTTTTTTCCTTAAGGCTAACACTCTCATGCCTTCATTTGGTGGCAAAGACTCCTATTTGTCTCATAGTGTACTAGGCTGAGGAAGGGTTTTGATGCATTTATTAAATGAATGAATACAAAAGCATTTTGGTTTTGTGGACATGGAGGAAGCATTGTTATCTTACTACATGCAACTAAAAAACCCTGAACAGAGTCCAGTGCAGCAGTAGTGGCTTCGGTCTCGTTACTGGGGGGGCTGAGGCAAAGATTAGAGGCCAGTGTGAGCAATGCAAGCAGACCCAGTCTCAAACAACAAAACCTGGGTAGAATGCACAGTGCAGTTATGTGAACACTAATTGAGCCAGCAATGGTGAACCTGCAGAGTTTTCAGGTAACAGCCACCTGTCGCACATGTACCACAGGCTTGCCACTGCCGAGTTAGGTGAATTACAGAAGCCAACCAAAATCCACTGAATAAAATTCCTGCTACAAACAAAATAAAAACCACAAAAGCCACTGAAGCAGAAGCAGCAGGAGTTTTTCTTTAAAATCTTCTTCCCTTCATTTCTCTCAGGTACTGCTGGGCTGGTTTTGGGCAGCCTACAAGCCTGAAGCCTGAAATACGTATCAGGTGCAAACAAAAAGAGCTCCAAGATAAACTGTCGCTGGTCTGCAAATAAGGGAGCCTAACCCTTCCCAGAAGAGCAGGGGTCCCTCTTTCACCACCTATGGAGACCTCTAGCAGCTGTGCTGGCCAGGTCCCTATAGCTATAAAGCAAAGAGCACTTTTTCGATTTTAAAAAATGTAGGCTATTTGTTATTGTCTAGTCCCTCTGTAAATAAAATGCAATGAGTCATTACTGCTGGACAGAAGTGTGTGGGCTATTGTCCACTGGAGTAGAAACAGTTCCTATCTGCATGAAAGGACTCTAGTAAGATAAGAGTACTGAAAACAGGTGCAGTCTGGACAGTTAAAAGGGTTTCCAAGCTAAAAAGGGGGACTAGGGACACCCAGGTAGGATGACACCACTCCAGTACTCAAAAGACAGTCACAGTTTACATATGTTATACCTCAGCGTATTTATGAAGTTCTCGTTCATTCTCAAGTGTGTGTGTGGGGGGTAAAGTGCATGACTCGCACTCTATTTTATTTTTATTTTTATGTCTTTTTGAGACAGGGTATCACTATGCAGTTTAGGCTGGCCTTGAACTTGCTGTGATTCTCCTGCCTCAGCCTCCCAAGTGCTAGGATTGCAGGTGTGCACCACCATGCCTGGCTTAGTGCCCTACTTCTAGGAAGAGAGAATAGCTTGTGACTGGGGTACAGAGAATGGAAACAGACTATGTACATGGTAAAACGTGGACTCCAACACGATACAACCCCAGCCCTGTCAATGTATGTTGTAATTCAGTTCTCTTAATAAAAACCCTAATAAAAATTGAAGGGGGTTGCAGGAGATCTGGCAAGTTATTCTCTGCAGAGAATAAAACAGATCTTTACAAAATGAGGGAACAGGAGCTGCTGAGACAGTTTAGTACCAATACACTAACAAAGGATGAACCTTTACTATCTGTGGGGGGCACTTACAGAACCCTACCTCCCCCACAGATCCTAAAATCAGAGTATGATCAAATCTATTATATAAAAGGGCACAGTGCTTGCATGTAACCTAGGCAAAGCCTCCCAAGTACTTCAGCCTTGAAGTCCCAGCAAATACCCTGTGGCGTTACAGGCTTCCAGCACTTTAAAGCATCTCTAGATCAATTATACAACCAGTAGGATGTTACTGCTTAAGAAATGATCAGGGGATTGAACCCAGGGCCTTTGCATAGGGTCTTGCTAAACTCCCTAAACTAGGCTCAAGGCTCAAACTTGCAATCCTGCCTCAGCCTCGCCCCCCCAGCGCTGATCACAGGTAGTTTCAGGACACCTGACTTGTCAATGATTTCTTGATAATGACCCCCAAAGGTGCAGAAAACAAAACATAAGACAAATGGACTACAAACTTAAAACACTTCAAAGAAAACAGCGGGAAAAAACAAAACAGACAAAAAAAGACCAATGCACAAAATGGAAGCAAATATTTGCAAGTCATACCTGGTAAGGGGCTAATATCTGTAGTAAAACACACACCAATAACCCAACAACAAAAATAATTAGAATTTAAATTGAAGCCGTATGTGGTTGCTCATGCCTGTAGTTCCAGCACTCAGGAGGGCAGAGGCAGGAGGTCTGAGACCAGCCTGGGCTACAAAGTAAGCCCAAGGCCAGCTTGAATGCATACTGAGACCTTGTCTCAAAAAGACAAAAACAGTTAACAGGAATGTAAATTGACAATCTTAAGATAATGCAGTCAATAAGACAATATGAAAAGATGGTCAACATCACTGGCTACAAAAATGCACGTTAAAACTATAATGAAGGTGTGGAGGCTGAAGCAGGATTGCTGGGAATCTGAGGTCAGCCTGCACTGCACAGAGTGCACAGTGAGGCCCTGTGTCAGAAAAACCAATACATACATACATACATATGTACTATAATGAAGCAGGCATAGTGGTCCACATGCAAAAGTGTGAGGTAGGGGTAGGGGACAGGGGAATTTGAACCTACGAGCTTGAGGAAACACAGGGGGACACTGACTCTTAAAACACATCACAATGAAGTATCACCTAAAACCCATCATTAGAATGACCCCTATCAAAACAGAAAAACCAAGTGTTGCTAAGAATGTGGAAGAACAGGAAGCCTTGTACACTCTGTTGGTAGACATGTAAATGGTGCAGTTCGTTATGGGAAACCGTACAGAAAGTCCTCAAGAAATTGAATTTACGGTTTTATACAGTGATTCCACTTCTGGGTCTATAACCAAAATTACTGAAATCAAGGTTTACAGCATTTTTCTGTATTCTTATGTTCATAGAAACAGTCACAACAGCCAAGAGGTAGAAGCCACCTAAATGTCCAAATGTGGTTTATGTGTATAACAGATCCTACAGTTTAAAAAAAAATGAAATCCTGTCACATGCTAACAAAATGAATGAATGTGCCATAACACTATGCTAATAACATAAGCCAGTTATGAGATGATCCCATCCAATCAAGTGTTTTACAGTCAAAATCAGAGATAAACTAAGGTGGTTGACAATGGCACTGAGGACTAGTGTAATTACTTCGTATTTATAAGCATTGAAAGCATATGGGAAGATGTGAATAGGTTATATGCAAATAGTATAACATTTCAATTCACTTTAATTATTTTGAGACAGGATTTTGCTTTGTGGTTCAGGTTGGCCTTAAACCCCTGGTGATTCTCCAGTGTTGAGATTACAGGTATACCTGTGTTTTATACAGGGACTTTCACAAAATGAGACTCCAGGTTTTGGTCTAGGGATGTGTTCTGAAACCAGTTCTCCACAGGCACCAAGAGATGACTGAGCAGAGTTCCAGTTGTACAAAATACAGTTCTAGACACCTTTAGTACAACAGCGAATAAAAATAATACTACAGAACTGTAACATCCTTAAAACAGTTAAGGCGAAAAATTTTTGTGATTTTTCAAAAACATTTTTTAAAAACAGCAGAATGCAGTTAGCATAGAAAACAAACTCTTCAGAGCAATTACAGGGCCATATTCAACCACCTGAAAAGTCTGTAAACCGCAGATTCACGGATCCTGTTAGTTGAGTCCAGCACTTTTTGAGTACTGCCTAGGGATCTGTATATAAAAAGCCTCCAGGTGACTGGATTCCATATCACTTTCTAAAGTACAAACACCTGGCACCGAAGCTCAGCGGCTCAATGTGCTGTCTGAAGCCACACAGAAACTTCCCGATTCCAACCCTTAGCTCACAGTCCACTAAAGCCTGTCTCAGCCACTGTCATTGCCACATTATACCCAGGATGCCACTAACCCTTAGCCCAAGTGGTAGTTTTTGGGTCAAAAATATCCCAAATGAGATTTTTCTTGAACAGAAACGCTAGAACTGCTAGGCGTAGTGGGGCACACCTGTTACCAGCCAGGTTGGCCTGGGCTACAGAGTAAATTTCACACCAGCCCTGAGTATGCGCAATAGTAGGAACCTGTCTCTAAAAACAAAAAGCCTAGGTTCAATTTTGAAGATGCCATTCCAGGGCAGTTAACTCTTAGATATCCAGAGAACTAGATAGGACTCCCTCTTTTATTCAAGAAAACTAACCCAGAAGGCAACACTGCGAATTATAATCAGTATTGTTTGTCTGTCTCAATTTTTATTCCCAATTTAAGTCTTTACTTACTAGTACAGTAACTACTACTTTGTATGCTTAAGATAGGTGATTTGGAAGTAAGATCTGAACCCTTAGAAACTGCTGGGAGCAGCACAACCAGGAGTTCAATTCTTCAACAGGAAGCTCTTCCACGCCAAAGCACTTACACTAAAAGGTTTTTTGGCAATGTGTTATGATTCCTTCAACATAAATGACTGAAACTGTAATATTGTGCAATGATGTAGTCAAATTAAGAGTTTGGAATATTTATCACACCTTACTATCTTGGTAACTACCCCATCCTCTACTGAAAATTCAACTTATAAAACTTGTAAAGCAGAGAAGGAACAGAGTATTTCACCAATTCTAAAATGTTACTTTCAACAGGAGAGATTCTAGTTTTGATATGCTTCTAAGTTCAAAAATAAAACACTCCCAAATGTGTATCCTTTTCACCACTAAATTCATCTCATATACTAAAACTAGCAAGGTCTATTAAAAATTCTAAAGCAGAAAAATCCTCAACACCCTGAAAAATCTTTTCTTACCAAATTTTACTTTCCAGTTTACTTCCTTTTTAAAGCTGCCATTTCTTACTTTTATAAAACTCTATCCTACCTCAGCTAACGAGCTGGCATTATTACAGGTGCACATGGGCTGTCCTGTATTTCAGCTTAAAATACTGCGTGAAATGACTGAGTTTTAGAAATCCACTGAGATTTTCCGTTACTGTTATTTTTCTCCAGTGTAATGTTAAATAATATACTTTAACCCAAGCTATACTGGCCAAGATTTTCCTTTGCTAAAAGTGTCTGCAGAGGGTCAGGGATATAACTCAGCGGCATAACCTGCCTGGCAAGCGCAAGGTCCTCCTAAGTTTGACTCCTGGTACCAAAACAAACTAAACAGGTCTATAGAATGTATAGAAAGTAGTTAAAAAAACCAAAAACTTACCATTACCTAATTCAGAATGCACCCAGGCTCAGTTAAGCTAAAAACCCCTCTAGAGGATAGTTTTTTGAAAATTCAAGGTAGAGTGTCCCAGCTTTACTAGCATTAATCTTGGAAAGGGCCAATTTTCTTAGTGCTTCCTATTCCTTCCCACCACACATAAAAGCAATTAGAGGTGGGTTGCAGATCTAAATATGCAAGATCCTGGAGAGTGGGGTGGGCAGGACACCTTCCAGACCTCCAGGTGAGTAAAGATGTCTTCAATAGGGTAGAAAAGCACCTAGTATTTTTTTGCACTGAGATGATCTCACTACATGCTTCAGGTTGGCCTTGAACTCTCAGTGATCCTTCTGCTAGGATTACAGGCGTGTCCCATCACGCCTGGCTGCTAGTCATCAAGAGAAAAATAAACTGGACTTTCTAAATTCTCATGATACCGGAAATATGAGCAAGGAATTTGTTCAAAGTATTTCTAATATACATCTGACCAACTAAAAGTGGTAGGCAATTGATAGAGGGCTTGCCTAGCATGCTTAAGGCTCTGGATTAAAAAGGCGATACAGTTCCATCCCGGGTACCAAAGGAAAAAAAAAAAAGAGGCAATACAAGGGCCTGGGATATAGCTCAGTGGCCCTGTGCCTGTGGCAAGTTCAAGGTCCTAAGTTCCCTTCCCTGCACAAAAAAGTGCATTCAACCCATGAACCAGAAATGAACCCCCAAAGATCCCCCACATTGCATTGTAACCCATCTTTCCTTTTACCCCATGGTCAGGCAAACAACGAGCAGGTTTCTGTCAGATTAGTTTGCATTTTCTAGAGCTTGCTGAAATAAAAGCTTACACCTGTGTTTTTTTGTCCGGCTTCTTTAATTATGCTTAATTATTCATATTCTTGTATATGTCAATGATTCCTTTTTTATTGCTCGGTAGTATTCCATTGTGTGGATATATAACAATCTTCATCCACCTGCCAGTTAATAGAGATTTGTTTCCAGCTGGGAGGTAACTACAAAGTTGCTATATTCACATGGGATTCTTTGTATGGAGAATTTTTTTTCTTGTTTCCTTTGGTAAATACAAAGGAATGGACTGGATCCCAACAGATGTATTAACCTTTTCACAAATTTTCAGGGCTGGGGCTTTAGCTCAGTGGCATTCACAGTATGTACAGGGTCTGGGAACAATGTGATTTTATCCTATAACATCCTGTCAGCAGTCTGATAGCCCATCCAAGTTTTCTTCTCGGTTCCCACTACGCAGAATTCAGGCTGGCCTCAACTTGCTGCTCCTCCCCTGCCTCAACTTCTTTTAGCGCTGGGATTACAGGGCATGCACCACACCAGCTGCCTACTCAAATTCTGATGTTATGCTAACCACAAAAAGATGTGGGAAGTTTGTTCTTCCTATTTCTCAGAAGAAAATGTTGCAATACTAATGATTTTCTCCTTGAATTCGAGCACATTCCAGGTGAAATAATCTGGGCTTTGAGTTTTTGTGAGATGATTAATGACTATGTAATTGTTATAGGGCTATCTTAGGTTTTCTACTTTTTCCTGCATCAGTTTTGCAAAGGTATTTTTCCAATTTCTTTTTTATGTCTTTGGCATTATCTGCAATGTTTCTTTGGTAAGCTGAGGTCTTAATTTAAAAACAGAAGGCTAGTGGGTTAGGGTTAAAAACCCCGTGGTTATTATGACAGTAACCGCTTTCCTATAATGTATGTAAAAGGTTTAGAATTGAGCCTGGCCCATCGTAAGCACTATGTTAAACATGGTAAGCGGCGCAAAAAATTCAAAAAATGAGGCCTGTTACATTTTTGCTAACACGATGGTTTTTCCTTACAATGCCGGCATTCAAGAAATTAATAGGGACTGCGTTTCCCAATGTGCCTTAAAGTCGCGGCAGCACGTGGCCGCCTGGATTCTCTGCTCCAGTTGCTTTTGTCAAGGGTCGGCTGCAGGCACAGCCAACATTCCTAAATCGGCCATTGGCTCACGCCCGGGGGCCAAGATTCTCGGTGGGGCCTTGGAGCTCATTGGTCAGTGTCTCTCAATGAACAGGGCCATGCCGCGCCCTCCGCCACCCTAGCCGCGCTTCGGCGCGGAGAAGCCCAGGGAAAACCGTGGAGGGGCCAAGGCGGGCAAGGGGTCGTTATTGGTGGGGCTGCCGCCGGGAACAGGACCCAGACACCCTCAGAAACGCCAGTGCTTTTCTAGGCCTTTAGATTCCCACTGCAAGACCACTAACAGGGTTCCTCCGCGCGATCCAGGAAGCTCACTGGCGCGTGACTCCCGGCCGGGGACAAGGGGCCGAGGCCGCAGTCCTTAGGTCCAGCTCAAGGCACTAAGGCTATCGTGTTCTGGGCCTCCGTCCGGCGAACGCAGGCAAACCTCCCTGCACCCCGCACCTCTCGAGTCGCTGAGTCCTCGGGTCCTCCGACTCCGTAACAGGTTATACAACCCAAGGTCAAAAGATTCAGGAGTAAAGCTCGGAGGGTCCGCCCACCGCCCGAAAACGCTCGGGGTTGAGCGCGGCCGCCCGAATGCGGGGCCCAGGCACCTCGACACGGCCGCTCCCGCCCAATTCGCGCCGCCCCGGCACCACGCGCTACCCGCCTCTTCGGCGGCGGGAGGCCTGCTCGCCAGCCCCTCCCGGGGCCACAGGACCCCGCTCCCCCTTCCCGCCCGGGACACGCCCAAATTAGCGCCTGACTAAGCCCGCCGAGCCCCACCTGCCGGAGGGAAGCGCGCGGCCCCCACCCCGGGGCCCGGGCCGCCGTCGGGAGGCGCCGCCCGCCGGGGACGCTACCTGAGCACGCGGCCGGCCGCCTCCCCTCCCCCAGGGCACAACCGCCCGGCCACGGCGGAGGGAGCCGGCGTCTCCCGCCCGGGTGGACGCGGCCGCTTCCCCCAAGACCGCATCCTCCACAGCCGCCCACCTCCGAGGGCTGAGCTGGCCCCTACCCGAGTCAAGTGGCCTCAGGCCCAGCTCTGCCGCTCGGAGCCCCGGGCACCCACCCACCTCGGGATACTGCGAAGATCCCCAGATCCCTGGTTGGCGTCGGGTTGCTGATGGGAGAACCAAACCTCCAGCAGCTTCTCGGTCCCTTCGAAAAAATGTGCAGCTTCCATCACCGTGAGACGAGCGAACAACCAACAACCACAGAAAATCAACTAAATTAAATCTCTTCTCCCGCCGCTGCCGCCGCCGCTGCGGATTGTTCCAGCTGTGTTGCTATAAAGTTCAGGTTCCTTTTTTTTTTTTGCTATAATTTTATATTAACTTTTTTTAAAAAAAGGATTAATAAAATTTTCCCGGCTTTTTTGTGTGAGCAAAAGTTGAACGTGAGTCTGTTGGAAATAGAGGCAGATACAGTTCAGTCTCTTGTAGTCCGCTGCTTTCCCGTTAAAGAGAGTAGAGCGAGCGCTAGCTAATGTCGCCGGCCATACTGTGTAAGCGAGGGAGCTGCGTGAGCGCTGGGCCTTATATACCTTGTCTTTCCGAAAGGCCAGGAAGTGACACAGTCTTCCCGCCCCCCAGGCTCATAGGACCATTCCTCTGTCAATCAATCCTCGCCGGGCGGCTACTGGCTGGCGGTGGGCCTACGGGGAGTGCCGGGAACTACCCGCTGCGGTGCGGATGGAGCTATCGCTGTTCCCTGAGCGGGAGACGGCGCTGTGGTGTCCGGCTGGGGACTAGGAGCTTAGGGTTGAATCAGAGTGGGTGGGGAGAGCGGGAACCGAGTCAGGAAAGGCTGTATGGCGCCGCAGAGGACGACTGGCGGGAGAACAGGGCTGCGTCCCTAGGGGTGTCGCCTGGCTCTCTGCGCGGGCAATGGCCGGTGCTGGGTTGGCGAGGCAGCCGTGAGCCTTGTGCCGTTCTCCGCGCCTGCTGGGGGACTTGGCCTTTCTTGGAAGAGTTTCCCCGCGGCGATAATGCAGCCGGGCATTAAAGCTCACCATTTGTCCGTGACGTGCACGTTGCCGGGGGTCAAATTAGACAGCGCTTAATTCCGCTCACGCGTTATCTGATGTGCCAAGGAACGCACTTCTCGACCCGCTCACACAATAGCCAGAAGCGTTGACTCCCTGTTTCAAAAGGGAAAGCAACGTGGCGCCGGGCCTGGGAGGGCTCGGCTCTACCTACCTCCCACCATGCGGCTCACCGAGCCTCGGAATTGGCTGAGCTCAGCAGCCGCCCCAAAGCCCTGGCAACCCGGCGCTCCATTAGGTCAACGAGCGGGAATCTGTTGTGGAAACTAAGTCTGAAACTAGACTTGTTAATAATGTAATCAGGTTAATTGATATTTCCTTTGGATTGTTTTAAACCGACGAGCTCATTGAAAAGGGGTTCCTCCCATCCCCCCAAATCTACAGATGCCAGCCCCACTCTTAGGAAGGATTTACATGGAAATTAATGAAACGGATCCCTGAGCTATCATTAGTAGTGATTTCAAGAACCAGCAATCTAACATTTCACTAATTAACAAAGTATAAAACTGTTGCAGTCAAAGTTTAATCTGCAGTGGCAAAATCGCGGTAACAAAGTTACGATTTACTCAGAAATACTGGAGAAAAAACCTACCCGCTATAAAAAGAGAACATTGTCACAAAACAAAATGACTTTTCCCTGTTATCCTTAGGAGAAAAACAAACAAGCACTTTTCCTTAATACGAAATAGGCAATATTAGCATGACAAATGCACTGAAAAAGACGTTGGAATCTGCATTGTCAATAAAACCTGCAGGGTAGTACTTGTCTTTCAAAAACATGGACTCAACATGTCTCCATGAAACCTGTTGAAAGAAGCTATGTTGTGAGTTGGTACATATAATTCATTTGCCGTGTTTTTAAAAACATCCAACTTAAACTGGGGATTGGGACAAAAGGTAATAAATGTTGCTCATTTTAATATAAAAAGAGGAAGTGGTTGTTATACTTGGAATAAAGATAAAAGGAGTATTTCTGTGCTTTACAAGTTATTCATTTATTTGATGGTTGCTTATTGAAATGAAGAATCTGTCTACTAAACCACCTCAAACACTAATTGCGGTATAAGCATAATTTGACTTATAATTGCTTACAATTAGTTGCATTTCAATTACTATTATGCTTTTTCCCAATGTAATTTAAGTTACTATAAAAGTGCCAAGAATTTTGGCAAGGTAAGTCTTTGGTAATTTGATATAGGCTAATTTAAATAATACCTATGAACTGGATTGGTCCTTTATAAAATATATCATTTTTCTTAAGCATTATCTTGAAGCTCAAAATCCGTTGTACTTATAACTAAATTGGTCAATTAATTTTTGTTTAAATATTTCACTGAGCAGGGTGCAGGCCTATAATCCCAACACTCTAGGAATCTAAGGCAGGATGATTGCAAATTCAAAACTAGCCAGGGCAACTTGATTGATTTAGTGAGATTCTGTCTCTAAATAGATAAATAAATAAGGGAGTGGGTATTACTGAAAACCAGTGGTGGTGATTTGGAGCTGTGGCTCAGTGCCAAGGCCCTGGGTTTAATGCCCATTACTGATGAATTAAATAGGGTTTTTTTTTGTTTTGTTTTGTTTTTGGGGGTGGTTTTTTGTTGTTGTTGTTGTTTTGTTTTTTTTGGTCTTTTTTGAGACAGGGTTTCACTCTGCTGTTTAGGCTGGCCTTGAATTCACTTTGTGGCTCAAGTTGGCTTTAAACTCACAGTGATCCTCTCCCCTCAGCCTCCAGCACCAAGAAAAAAAAAGCAGTATTCAGGACATACAGGACTGAGGATAAGGGTACCTTTTGCTAAGTTTGGTACTAGTTATAGAACTTAAAGAACCATTATTATTATTATTTTGTGATGTTATAGGTTGAACCCAGCACTTCCTGCATGCTAAGCAGATGCTCTACTAACTGAGCTACTACTACATCTCCCACCCTTCGAATTGTTATTTCCTGACTATAGCTTCAATCTTTTCAGAATGTAGCTTGAAACCTGAAACTCCCATCTCTTCCATAGTCTTCCTATGCCACTGCTACACCCGAAGTTTTCTTGGAGGTTTTTAATCCTTGGGGGCTGTTGTAGTCAGGATTTGCGAGGGAAATAATTTAATACAGGACCCATAATTTATAGGATTATTTATAATAGTCACTCAAAGAGTCAAATACAGAAGAGTGTGAGAGATCTTTCCACACACTAGAGACCAAAGAATCCAGCTGAGGGCCTGGGTCCCATGAGTCCAGCTGGAAGCCTAGAGCCCACAGCAATGTCTTATATAAGCCTGTTTCAAGGATCTGTGCTGGGAAGAAGGCTCAAAGGTGGACACCAGAAAGTCTGTGCTAGTAGGATGAAGGTTCTGTGCCAGCAGGCTGAGGGATCTTCACTGGAGCCAGGAAGTGACACTCAAAATGAGGGCCACAGCTTCCCCAAAAAGAATAGCAGCTATTCTCAGGGACAGTGAGGCCCTGAGCTCCTCTGATGATGAGAACAGCCAAGTTCCTATCAGAAAAGTCAGCATGACACGCTCCTCCAGGAGAACCAACAGCAACATCTCTTCCTCTGAAGTTCTCTGTTTATGTTGTGAGCAATAATCCTCGGATGGCCCTTCCACCTCCAGCACTATGCCGATTCAGTTCAGCTGGGATTTACAAGACGACCAACTGTTGTCAATCCTACACAGGGGCCCACTGGTCAGTATTTGAAAAAAAAAATTCAGGTTGAAATTTTAAAATTTCCTTCTGAAGACAAATTTTTACAAACATTTGTTATTATGCTTATTTCTGATAAGGTTTTAGTCAAACATACAGAAGCAAATTTATTGGACTACATAACATAAATTACTAGGGGAAACCCCATGTTTCCAAAGTCATTATATCTAATTTCTTAAAGCCAAATTAGATTCCTATCTCCCAGTATTGACAGGCTGCTACTTTGTAAAAACTAGCCACAAGTAAAAGACATCTACCTGCATTTGGAACGCACAAAAGACAGAAAGTAAAGGCTACCTTGTTTTCCTGTGGTAAGGACCACAAGTCCAGAAGTTGTGTCTGTTTTGTATGCTTCAAGCCTAACTACTAATAGTCAAGTATTAGCTATTTTAAGAAATCTTTCAACATTAAAGAGATAACTTAAGTAAATAAGGAAAAAAGAAAAAAAACAGGACACAAATAATGCAGGTAATAGGAGTAAACATTCTGGTATAAAACAACATAATTATACTCCACAGGGATAAGAGAAACTACCCATAAAAATAAAACTAGAATGCTATAAAAAAGGAACATTCAAAACATCCACAAAAAAAGTGTTTGGAAATTAAAGATGAGAGTGCTGTGTTCTTTAAAAAAAAAAAAAAAAGGTGAGAGAAAAAGAAAAGAGAGAAATCAATTTGAAGAAATCTCTGAAAAAGTAGGATGAACCAGAGATGAAAATAGTGGAGAAATGATATGAAAATGAGTCAATCAGTCAAAAGTGTTGCTTTGTCTAAGTAATATGAGTTCTACCAAAAAAAGACAGAAGGTAATTATTAAAAAGATATAATAAAAAATGAAGAATCGAAAGACATGGATTTCTATATTGATTTTTTAAAGAGTGCATTCACATTTATTCTGAAGCAGCACAGAAAGGTGTTTCACAGACTTCCTTTCTGGACTCACTGGCATTCTGACTCAGGAGATCTCACCCATAACCTGGACCCCCAAGCTGGTTCAGGCGCTGTATTTTCCCAAACCTGTTGTCTTTACTAAAATCATTGTTATGTCCTCTGGTCCTCCACACAGAAGCTAGGGGAACACTTTGTTCCTTATCCTTCTGAAATGCCACATGGAACAGGACCAGGTACAGGACAAACAAACAAACAAACAAACCTATGATTCAAAGGAAAAAAACTACCCACAGTTAATATTTTGAAACATCCCCTTGGCAAGTGGTGATTTGCTCATTCTAAAATACATGTCCAAGATCATCCTGATCCCATTGCTTATAGGTTTTGTGCCAACACACGAAGAATCAGCCTTCAGGCAGAGGGATTTCTAGATTTAAAGGGCTCAACTAAGAATGAGAAAGAACTCCCTCCCCATCCCAACTCCCCAAAACCCCACAAAAACCCCACACTAAGGCATATACAGTCACACCTCAGTTCATGAATTTAATTCCTTCCACAATTCTGGGGAAGTTGGCTGCAGTCCTGTTAGTGTTCATCAGCCAGTGCAAGGTCCCAAACAGAAAGCAAAATTTTGCACAACGCTTTTGTTTGCAAACCAACATGTTTGTGAACAGAAGCATTCACACCAAGGTTTCACTTATTGTGAAGTTTCAGAACAATTTGGATAAAGATTTGTAAAGGCTTCCATAGAGACAGAAAAAAAAGATCACAATCAAAGGCAAAAGAACCAGAAAACATTTTTCTCAACAGTAGCAGTGGAAGCTTAAAGACAATGGAGTAATGTGTTTTTGCAGTTTTGTTTTGTTTTTTGTTTCGGCAGTGCTGGGGATAAAACTCAGAACCTGGTGCATGTTAGGCAAGCTCTCTATTGCCGAGTCATATTCCTAGACTGATTATTTAGGACAGAGAACTTCATCTGTGGTCTCAGGCAGTATCTGAATCCTTCCTAGGCACTGTGATAATCTAAATATATGTTTTATGTGAAGGTTTGTAAAACCAAGTTGTTGCTACAGCTTATAACAATAAAAACAAGTGAAGGGTACATACCTTAAAAATGATAGATAAAATATGACTTTTTTAAAAAAATATAGAGTAGTATTATATTTAGGGCACTAAAACTAAAGAATTAGAGAATTGTTTAAGTTCTGTTCCTGGCTCATTTTGTACTCTTCTTATTTGAATAATATAATAACTGGAAGAGTTGGGAGCAACAAACTGTCAGTATCAGTATGTTATCTGTCTTAAGGAACCGAAGAACAAAAGATATTCTGTCATCTTAGTGACCCTGGAATTGTTAGGGTCTTGGTAAATGGGGGCTCAAAACCCTAGGTACTCCAATTTTTAAAAGACTAATATATGTACACACCCAAAATCCTATTTATTTATTTATGTATGTATTTATTTAGAAAACAGTTTTATTACCGAGACTGACTACTTGCCAAGTTCAACAGCCAGGGAGAAATACTCTTGTTATTCTCCAAGACTTAAGACACCATTTGTATATACTGTGTTTTCCTGAGACCTGTCTTAGAGTGGAGAGGAAACATGGTTTGCAGCTGGGAATGGTGGCACATGCCTGTTAGCCCACTTAGGAGTTGAGGCAGGAGGGTTTTCATGAAATCAAGGCTAGTCTGAATGGTATAGGGAGACCTTGTCTCGAAAAACATGGTTTGCTTTCTCTAAAATCATAGCCTCCAAACACAATGCTGGATCTTTGAACCAAGTAGGTTGTTGGGGACAGTGCCTAAAGAAAAGACCAGACTGGTTGGTGACATGGTTCCTGGTAACTCAAATCATTCTCCATTGTCGTACCCCCCCCCCCATTTCTCAGACATTCATGTGTTTCCACAGTCAGTGGTAGTGAGCTAGTTAAATTCATCATGGGAAATCCCGTCTTTTTAAAATTATTATCATAATTACAGTTGTTTTACCCCTCCCTGCAGCTCTTCTCAGAGAATCTGCCCTGCTCAGAGTCCATGGAACACACAGCCCTACTACTTTTTGACCTTGTCTTCCTGGCCATAACTGGTTGGCTCAGGTCCAAACCCCTAATCCAATCAGACTTTTTTGCTTGATAATATGAACTCAGAGCTCTAGACTTTGAATAAGTAATTTAGTGGAGGACCCTTCAAAGGACCATGCATAAAATACTTGAAAATAGGAATTTATACATTTTACACATTTACACATAAACTCAAGTAATGAGTTTTATTCTACAGAATGTAGAATTAGAAAAACTTAAAGAAAGAAGATTAATATTGTTATCAGTGGTAAAGTAGATAACATTTTTATGGGCACATATAAGGTAATTATGAGTATGTGCTATCTAGTCATATCACAAACTACATACTCTGCTGCCTTTCATGGTGATGCTTGGAATCAAATCCAGGCCTCATGCATGCTAGGCTAATACCCTACCACTGAGCTACACTCCCAGGACCATATCACAACGTATTTTGAAAGGACTTCCAATTCATTTATGACATAGAATTCTTATCTGTCTTGGGCATACTGTTTACAGTTATTAAACACTTTGAAATAAAGGATAGACCAAAAATGAAAGTCATCATCATCCTTTTGGGTGAAAGGAAATAAATTATTTCTGTCTTGGATGATTAAAATTTAGAATACTTTATGAGTTTAATTATCTGTGACTAATTCTTATCTATCTGAATAGTAATGTCACAGCATTGTTTCCTCAGTTTCACACCCAGAGCACACCCTGAAAACTTTTTCCATTCACTTCGATATTTCTATGACCTGTTTTTTTTTTTTTTTTTTTTTTTTTTGGTACCAGGGATCAAACTCACGACCTCAGGCTTACGAGGCAAGCACTTGAGCCACTGAACTAAATCCCTGGCCATCTATGACCTGTTTTATATTTAACATTACTTTGACTTAGACTCCAAGATTTTGCTAAGAAAAATATTTAAGGAAACAATCACGTTCATTTATCTCGTTATTACTTTAACAAATTAGCCAGGAGATTGGTTTGTTTCTTTTCTTTCTCTTCTGGCGATATTGTGCATCAATTCTAGGGCCTCAAGTATGCTAGCAAAGCTGTACCACTTTGTTCCCCAGCCCTCCAACAGATACTTTAAAGCTCCACTTTTAAAAAGAAATCAAATAGGTGAACAAGATGTTGCAATAATTTATCTTAGCTGTATCCACATAGAATAGGTATTAATGTAAACATGCACTCAGAATGATAATTACACATAGGGATTTATATAGAAAGCTATGAATCGTTTTTCCATGTAGCCATGTATTTCCCTTTTCATGCACCTTGGTGACCTACATAAAAGTTAGCTGAAACTCATTTTAATTCAGGTATCTGGTGTAAGGTAAAGTATTGGTTAACTTGACAGGGCTGCAAGCTGAAGTGTGAGATGGGGAGTTGTCAGAGTTTCCCAGCAGCAGAGCCTTTAGCAACCAAGGTGTGGTCTCATCAATGCCAAAGGACACTATTCCAGTCAAACACGTTTCTGTTCTGCATCTTTTATAGTGCAGTAAACTCTAATATTTAAGCTCTAACTTTTAAATAACGAAGAGAAACAAGAAAAAGTTGCAAGGTATTATAGCTTCTGAAAATTCCTGGACATAAACTATCTGTCTCTGGATTTTCTTTCACCTCTGCCAACTTCCACAGCCTCTAGGTAAGTTTTCCAAGAGCCAAGAGATTGGGACAGGGAAGTGTAGCTAAGTGACACATGATATAGTCACACAGCGGGTCTATCAAATGACACGATGTTAAGCCTTGCGCTTGTTCACAATCATTCTGCAATAAGATTGAAGAGCTGCAACATTATGTAGATAGTGAGGATTTGTATATGGCACAGAGAGAGGCAGAATGGAAAATTCCTATCTTCAATTGTTAGTTACACAAGGTCAGATAGTTTAAAAATGATATGTTCTCTAAATTTTCTTGCTCCCTCTACTCAGAATATGCTTAGGTTTAGGTATCACCATTATTTTTTTAATGACTTTTTAGTTGACTCATGCCTAATCAGTAACCAGTTTAACCACTCATTCATTAAATGTGTTATTTTTGAGGTTTTTGGAGATCAAACTCAGGGCTGCATACATGGTAAGCAAACACATTAACACTGAACCACATCCCCAAGCCCCGAGTACTTTTATGGCACTGTATAGTTGATACATTGTATCAACTTGAGCAGTTTAGAAGTTTAACTAAGCTTAACTTAGCAGGGGGCCAGGGGTCTTACTTTGTAAATATCCTATCTTGTGTAAGATAAGGGCAAGGAGATTTTGTGAGTGCTACAGCTGCCCTGGAGGATGGGTGGCCTGTGTACAATATAAGGGAGGAAATGAGGCTTGCTCTTGCCTCCTTTTGCTCTGAATGCTTTTGTTGGCTGCTGTCTTGAAGTGTTGCCCTGGTTCCATGCCATTTTACCTTGGAGCCAGCTGATTATGGACTGAAACCTCCACAAACAGTGAACTAAATAAACTTTTCCTTATTCATTTTGGGTGTCAGGTATTTTGTCCCATTAATGAGAGAAAAGTAACCAAGACAGGCATGGTGGCAGGTCTTGTGGTGATTTGAGAAGGCCTGCTTATTACAGATTCCCTGGTCAGGGGCATTCTTTTATCATAGCACAAGATGGACTAAAATAGGAAATTGGTACCAGGAGTGGGGTTTTGCTACAACAAAACAAGCATAAGCCCAGAAAAATGTGGAGGTATTTTTTTCCTGGTATGTTTAAACAGAAAAATTAATAAGTAGAGGTAGAAAGAATTAGGATGAGAAGTCTAAAAAACCTCTAGATTGTGTTAAGGGTAATACTAGTGAGGGTTCCACAACTAGAATGGGAATGTGGAAGTGAGAATTAAAGGAGCTATATGGATTATTTTAATTAGATACAGTGAAACAAGAGGGAAATGATACAAAACAGAGTTTATAATAAATGAACCAGAATTTAGGAATTTCAAAAATTTTCAGCTGGTAGAGAATGAAAACACTTTTAGGGGAGGAAACTGAGACTGTGTACAGTGATAGGAAAATGATCAAGAAATCAGTATGGCCAGAAGGAAACCAGCTGCCACTTGTCAAGACAATGGGAAAATAACTGACCACAAAGATAGTTCAAAAACCTTTCTTTTTCTTTTTCCCAAAGAGGTAGTCCTACTGTGTTGCCCAGAGCTTGCCTTGGCTCAAGAGATCCTCCTGCCCCAGTCTCTCAAAAACTTGGAACTACAGGCATGTACTGCCATGTCTGGATCATTTCTGAGATCTTTGTGGCTGCTTCTCCAATCAAAAGTCCAGGGTTGCATGGAAGCAGAATGGCTTGGGGGAACAGGATGGGGTATTCTCCACGCATTTGCCACCCAGGACTTCTGGATTCTTTCCCTTGAACTCCACCAGCTCTACAGTTGAGGCTCAAGTAAGCTAGGTGTGGCTTGGGGATGCTCCCATTACCGAAGAACTATAGAGTTACCAGTGTGTAGCATCCGGTTGGGAGCACAACAGTGATGAGACTCTAGCCTGTGTGACACTCCACTTGTGAGAGCTGTGGCTGAGTCCCATGCACAAGGCCTTGGGGACCCAACCCTTACTCTTATATGCCTAGGTGGGGGTTGGGGAGTCAAAAATTATCCTCTAGCCTTAGACTGTTGTATTGTTTGCCCTGTTGAATTTGGTGTTTGTGTTGGACCTGTTATTCTTTTCTTATTTACAGGGTTTTTTGTTTTTGTTTTTAAAGGAAATATTTAATAATTTATATATAAAATCTCAGTAAGAAGCCATGTAAAATGACAGAAATACTCATCTTGCATTGAGGGGGAAAAATAAGAAAGAAAGAAAAGAAAGCAAAAGAAAACAAACACAGCAACACCAACAACAAAAACAACAAAAACAAAAATCCTTCCTGTTGGGAACCAGGCTGTGTAAGGGTTAAACTGCTGACCACAGTGCTCTCTGGATTCCTGGCCTCTGGAAGCAAGGTAATACTGCAGCTGTAAGAACTGCATCTCACCCAAAGGATTCCTGGGTAATAAATGTCAACCTTAGAAATCAGACAGTTCTCTTAATTCACAAAATTTACTGCTTGGAAAAGTCTTTGTTTTAACTTCTCAAGGCCTGCTAATTTTCATGAGTTTTTGCCTCAAATATGCCCTACTTTTCTCCACATGCCCCCTGTTTTGAAACCCAATGCTGGATGACTTCAAGAGAATTTTGACCTTCCTGGACTTCCTCAAAACGTATTACTTGTCTTTTTTATTTAATTCTTTGCTGTAACTCTTTTTAGGACCTTAGGGACTAGATGAAGTTCCTCATATCCCCACTGAATATAAATTTTAATTATAAAACAATAATATGAACAAAACATTTAAAAATAATCTCAATTATTTATCAACTCATCACATCATTGCAAGAGACAAATTTGACCTTAGGAAAAGTTTAATTTTGTGAAAAACTTAACTTGGACAGTTTGTTTATATATAAATTAAAATGTATTTTAAGGGGCTGGGAATATAACTTAACAGGCACAGTTCCTGCCTGGCAAGTGCACAGTCATGAGTTTGATTCCTAGTACAAAAAAAAAAATGTACTTTAAAAAGAACCTGAAAATAAAACCATTTATATCCTGAAATAATTGTCCATTGTCAGGGACCTGGCCAAATCCCCAACTACTTGCATGAGTGGTACAGTGCAAAGGATGAAATAGGAAATAGAGACAAGTTTAGTAATGCATGAAGGAGGGCTGGGAAACCAATGCCTCAGGATGGGCAGAGATAAAGACACTCCAACCCGGGCACTATTTTTTTTTTTTTTTTGGTACCAGGGATTGAACTCATGACCTTGCGCTTGCCAGGCAGGCGCTTAAGCCACTGAGCTAAATCCCCAGCCCAACCCGGGCACTATTTGTTGGGCATTTATGATGGTAGGAAGGGCTAGTGGAAGATTCAAGGTTGGTGGAAGACGCAGAGGTCTATGACTCAGTCAGTGTTAATCTTGGGGTGACTCAAGAAGGCAGGGATGATCTTATGCTAAGGAGGATCTTGCCCTGAGTGTTTTTTGATCTTAGTGGTTTTAGTTTAGTCTTGGTGGGTGGGAGTGGATGGCTCATCCCTAAAGAGTTGATGGAAAATCTCAGAAGGGTGATACTGATAATCCCAAACCACTGTTTATCCCTTAGAGAAGTATGAAAAATCAGCCATTGTGAATTTGTTGTCCGCAACAGTGTATAAAAACAGCATTAAAAAAAAATCTTGAAGCTGAGTAGATAAGAATGACATGACCTTCAGTATACTTCATTGAAAACAACAAAATGGGAGAAATC
>PVJX010005769.1:48819-82659 GCA_004027295.1 Dolichotis patagonum
ATCAACAGTATCTAACACCATATCTCTTACTCTGCTATAGTTGAGCATAGTTTCAATTACAATAATATCAAACATAACACAATAGTATAAAGCCATGCATACAGTGAAAGAATTCCAGGGCTTTCTGAACCGAATAACAGAAAATGATCAATGGGTATTATAATATCTCATTTTTGATAAAAAAGAAAAAAATTTGTTTAAACTATCACACATATTCAAATTCCAATGAGACACAATGTGGTAGATAGAACCAATGGTAATAGAACAAAAAAAAAGCATGGTAGGACTTCTAAGAAGGATAATATTAAATCAGCAATAGCTGTCATAATTTTTCTTCAAAACAGCTATTCATATCATCACGTATGATATAGTCAAACAAAACAGGATAACACCATTCCAACTGATGATTTAAAACTTTGAAAGACTTCGAAGCTATGAGATGGGGCCTCATGCTTACCATAGAGAAATCTTGAAAGTTTCAGAACAGCACATTGGAGCACATCAGCACATCTGCTGCAGGAGATGGGAGTGACTTTATCTGAACCAGAATCTCTAATGCCACGGGGGCTGGCAGGAAAGCCACAGAGGCAAGCACAACCTCAAAATGAGTTACATTCCTAAAAAGCAGTCCTGATTGTGAACTGAAAAGCAATGGAGATCCTTTCTTTAAGCCACTTCACTTGGGTATGTGTGAGAGTTTCTGTATTTCCTTTCAGGTCTGTTTAATCAGGGGTTATACACAGAACAATTAGAATCAGGACATGGAGTTTATATTATTTTTATGATGGTCACCCAGAGTTAACACAAGAAAATGCAGGAAATCTATCCACAACACTAAAGACATAGAATATTTAGCCAAGGGCCTGAATCACACAGCAATGTCCCACATGAGTCCAGATGAAGACCCAGAGCTCATGACAATGCCTCCCACGAGTCCAGCTGGAGGTCTAGAGCCCACAAGAAGGACTCACGCCAGTCTCTTTTATGGATCCCTGTGGGGAAGGCCCAAAGGTCATCAGTGGAAGCTAGAAAGTCTATGCCAGTGGGGTGAAGGAACTATGCTGGTAGGTCAAGGTCTATGCTGGAGCCGAGAAGTCACACTCAAAACAAAGACCAGGGCTGTCCTGAAAAGCACCACAGCCATCCTCAGTGACACAGAAGCCCCAAGCTCCTCCTATGACAAGCACAGTTGAGTACATGCCAGGAAATCAGTGTGATGAGTTCATCCTGGAGACCAAGCGGCACACGTCTTCCCCTCTGGAGCCAGGAAGCAACGCTGGACGTGAGGACCAGAGCTTCTCCAGGAGAACCTAACAGCTCAGATAGCAACACGTAGGAGAACCCTCAATGCCTCAACATGCCTCAATGCATTAACACTCTTCCTTCTCCTTCTCCACGTCTCCATTTATGCTGGCAACTTTCCTCAGGTGAGACATCTGCACTCAACAGCATGGAGATGTAATCCAGCTGGCATTAAGCTGACTGCCGGTTTTTAATCCTTAACAAGGTCATATTCTTATATAGGGCAGGCAGAGTACTATGACATTTTATACTAATGACTACATAGCATTTAAGATCTTTTTAAAATTAAAAATAAGGCCAGGTGAAGTAAAAGCATGCCTGGAATCCTAGCACTCAGGAGGCTGAGGCAGGAGGGTCACTGTGAGTGCAAGGCCAGCCTGGGCTACTTGGTGAGTACAAGGTCAGACTGAACTGTGTAGTGAAACCCTGTCTCAAAAAGACAAAATAAATAAATAAATAAATGATAAAATAAAGTTCACAGATATAAAATGTTCAATGATTAGTATCGTAGAGTAAAACACAACTCTTTTTTTTTGTACTGGGAATTGCACTCAGGACTTTACACTTGCCAGGCAGACATTATGCCACTGGGTTACATCCCCAGCCCCTAAACACAACCTATTTTTAGCTGTTTACATGCACAGGCCACCAGTCAGTGGTCTGGTGCCTGACGGGATGAGTTGGGCTTAGTGATGTGTCACACTAGGAAATCCCAGTTTCAAATGTTAAAATACTATTTCTCCCTTTTGGAGTTGGAAATGCTTATCTTATGCCTGTCCTGCCATTGGATTTTGGAAGTTTAATTTCATAGGCTCAGAGATGGAGAGAAATTTGCCTTTGGAATCATATTTTGAGTTTTGCACGTATCTGAGTTATTTGTTTATTGTTTTTTGAGACAGTGTCTCACTATGTAGTTTAGGCTGGCACTGAGCTCACCATGTTTGCCTGCCCAGTGCCAGGTCCTGAGTTCGATTACCAGTACCAAAAAAAAAAAAAAAATCCGCTGTGTGGCACAGGCTGGTCTCAAAGACAGCCATTCTCCTGCCTAAGCCTCCCAAGTGCAGGGATCACAGGCTCGAAGCACCATGCACATCTCTATTAATTTATTTCTTATATCTGATTTAGATCAAACTCTGGACTTTGGACTTTTCTAGTTGGTGCTGGGAAGTTAAGGTTTGAGACTAGTGGGATAGAAAAGACATATTGTGCATGTAAGAAAGACATGAAAGGGGCCGAATGTTATAATTCAAATGTATCAACTTAATTTTATCCTAGAAACAAAAACATGCCAAAGATTTTAAGAAATCAACAAACTTTTCCCATCCCTTTTAACATAATCAATTTAAAGTAAGTTAAACAGCATGTGCCTCTGCCAAATGGGAAATGTTTCCTTTTCTGTGAAGGGAACTTCACTCCCTGGTAATTCCAACTCCCCTCTCCCTGTGCCTCCCAGCAAAGGAAGTAATATAATTACAAACACTCCTCCTTGAACCACCAGTTCTGTTCCTGCAAACAGGCTCTTAACTGAATTGGTCCTAAATGAGGAGCTGTATTTAGTATGTACATTATAATATTTAGAACAAAGAAATCATCAAAACAAACCCCAACTTGATGACTTAGGTGTTATTTGCATAACTCTTGCGTGCAGTACTGTACTGTATAACAAAACATAAAACTATAGTACTATAATTTACAGTGCAATCAGCAAAAGTTATAGGACTGTATAAATAAGGTATATGATACAAAAAAGACACTGAGCATCTATAAACAAGATATACAGAGCTGTACAAGAGAAAGATTGGTCATAAGTCTGAGCAGTACTTAGTAAGAAACGGTAATCCTTGGAGAATAAGATTAATTTTGTCAACAGGGCACACAAATGTGAGTCCATCAGACCCATGTTTATTTTTAAAAATATTTCTATCAAATTATTAATTATAATTTTATGAGTTTTAGTATATTAAACAATAAGTACTTAACAGGAAAAAATAACAGAAATAAAATATTGAGTTTTTAATATTTATAGAGTATTTTTAGAAAGCATCAAAATTTTCCCCAATTTTTGGTGTACAAAGTCTAAAAAAGAACATCAGAGCAGCCTTCCGTGTGCCAGCAGTGGTCAGGCCAGCCAGGAGGAGGCAGGGAGCACCATCCTCTCTGTGAGTCTGCCGGTGCAGGGGCTGGGAGAGAAGATTGTTCCCCAGCCCCTGTGAGCAATGGTTGATTCAGAAGAATGCAGGCTGAGATGATCGCAACTGAAGTAAAGAAAACTTAATGCTTGTAACGTTTGATTGACTTTGCAGACCTAAAGCTGGTAGTCTGAGCATCTATTTAGAGGGTAACAATATGCAATATAGTAACTATTGTGGATTTCCTGTTGTCTTGTTTTTGCTAATGTTGTCCTCATTATTTTGTTTTATTTCATTTTATTGTATTGCTTTATTCCCTTTAGAATAAAAAGGAACATCAGAAATAAGTTCCCATGTGAACTACACTAAAAATACAATAGTAGTGTATACAAAAACTAAATGCTTTTCAAGCATCACACCTAAGGCAGTCTGCACATACGACAACAGCACATTCTGTATACGTGCGTTGCTTACACTGACGGCACATCTTTTGCTTTCCTGGCCTTTTTGTTGGACATACTTGACATCTCAGTGGTCTTGCTCTTTTGTCAGGAGGTTCTTATTATATTATTTTTTTAGTGGAATCTCTAGTTGTGGGGTTTTTTTTTTTTTTTGTATTTTTACTTTAAAAAGAAAACAATAAAGACAGTGACACAGAATTTCAACACAAGATAACAGAAAGCTAACAATGGTTAAATACTGTATATTGTTATTTTCAGAGTAGTCGATCAAATTACAAGACATAGGCATGGAAAATTGATCAAATAATACAAGCAAAAAATGTTCTTTTCAATGAACTAAAAGAAATTAGTAGTATAATTGTCTTAGCTATCCTTGTGTGTGTATATGTATATATATGTATTTATACCTTTATTTTTTCTTTCCCTTCATTTTCTCCTTTCTCCCATCCCAATTGTTCTTTCTTTTTGAGCAGTGTCTTCCCCTTCCACAACATCTATTGTAGATTTTGGATATTATTAAGTCTTTGACTTTCTTACACTAGGGAGACAATACAATGTTTATACATGCATGTCTGATTCATTTCACTTATGAGTATGGTCTCAAGTTGCATCTATTTACTCACAAAAGCTTTTTGTTTTTCTTTGAAACCTTAAAATTCTATGTTTATTACAAAGGTCAATGGTGATTCCTTTTTTTTTTCCCCAATGGTGATTCTTAAGATAAGCTTATTAGGGGCTGGGGATTTAACTCAGTGGCATAAGCGCCTGCCTGGCAAGTGTGAGGTCGTGAGTTCGATCCCCGGTACTGCAAAAAAAAAAAAAAAAAAAAAAAAAGATGAGCTTATTAGTAGGACTTCTGCTACCCGGGCCTCCAAACTTTTTGGATTCACAGCAACACAGGTCAGCTACCAGCAGGGTCTAGGCATACTAGACGAGAATATCTTTGATTCCTTCCTTGGAAGCCTCATCCACATATGTCTCATAATAGGCCACCAAGGCTTTGGGCATGGACTGGTTGATAGTGTGAATCTAGGCCACATGACCACTACCCTTCATAGGGACACAGATGTTAACATCAGCAAACCGCTCCTTGCCCAGAAGCAGAACAGGCTCCGGTAACTTGTACTGCAGCTTGCACAGATGGGTCACCTCCAGGGGATGCTCATTCACCTTGATGAGGCCATTGCCCGCTTTGCAGTGTGCCATGGTTGTAGCCAGCTTCTTACGACTGAAGGCCTGCACAGATTGCAGCAGGTCCTTAGGCGGCGTGGTTGCTAGTATAGACTGGAGGTCTTCACCATGCAGCACCACAACTAGAAAAAGGTCTTATTGCATTATACAGTGTATAGTTAACAGGAGCATAAAATGTCAATAAAGCAAATTGTTAAATTCTTTGTATGTATTGTGCATTTAGAAAAGACAACATTTTCACATCAGCTGTGTCCTTCCTTACAAAACCTAGAAGATAACATCAGAAGTAAAAGCCTATGTGAACTGCAGTGTAAACACAAAATTCTACCACAGAAGTAAGCTTCACTCCAACTGTCCCATGCAAGACAGTCTTCATGCACATGATAACTGCATGTTCCATACACACGTATCACCTGCAGTGATAGTATTGGGAACCCAGCCAAGAGTCCTGATTGTCAGTCTCAAGAACACAGAGAGAAAAATTAAAAAACAGAGACAAGTATCATATTCCAGCAATGGCTGGGAAGTCACAGTCTCTGGATCTGACCCCTCACTCCCAAAGCAGCCATCTTTATTCCCTCTATACCATGAATAGGTGGGGCTGGTAAAGGATTACAGTTCATTTGAGACGCAGACTCAAGAGGGTGTACATGATTTTATGAATAAAAGTACCTTGACCTTGAATATAATCCTGAGTCGATTCACGAAGGCAGAGATGATCTTATGCTTAGAAGAGTGAATGGGAAATCCCAATTCTTCCTTTTATCGCATAGGGAGATAAGCCAAACCAGTCACTGTGAATTCATGGTCCCCATCGTGATAGTACATATGTTTTGTTTTCCTCTACTTTCTTGTAGGGCACAGTTGACATCTTCTTTTGTTTTCGAGTTGTCATAGTAGTCTATGACATTGTGATATTGTTCACCGGCCAACTCACCAGTGTGCTCAACAATTTTTTTTTTTTTTGCATAGTTCCCTGGGCAGAAACATTCTGTTTTTCCTCTGTTGTAAGTTATATCTTATGAGCTCCAGCCCCAAGTTTCTAAGAAAATTTCTCTTTGATATTATGCACTTGTTGTTTTCTTGGTAAACTATCAAACTATTTATGCCACACATGTTTAGGATCAAGTAAAGCCCAACCACTAACCAATGCTTTGTGTTTCAAGTGGTAGTTGCTGCCTAACTCAGCAACAGCATCTATTCCACTGAGGTTTTGTTGTTGGAAGTTTGTGTCTCAGACTTCTACTTTGTATCAGTGTTTCCATCATGGTGAAACACTGACATCAGCAGTACCAGTTTGCTTTTTCTTTGTCACATACAAGACCAACGTTCTATCTCTCTGAAATTCAAAAATTGTGCTATACAATTCTCTGTTTCAAAATTGAAACATTTCACTTGGGATTTCTTCTTTGTTCCTGCAAACAGTTCCTACCTACACTTGTCAACTTAGGCTCTGCTAGCAAAAGTAACATCAGTTGGAGACTGGTAAACCAACTGTCAAATGTGGCATTTCGATTAGTTTGGGACACACGAGCAACAAGTCTGTTCACAACATCATTTGGGTTATTACTATGTGAATAAGGACCTAGCGACTGAGTTCCAGGATAAATGTCTAAACAAAAGGAATAATAAGGCTTGATATCTATGAGGACATAAATGTGCTATATTTTGACCCATCACTTTTCCATACGTCTTTTATGTTCCTATGTTCCTTTCCTAAGAAATTGTGTTAAGTACAGCAGACTTATGAAAGCTTTTAGCTCAGCTGGTGAGGTGCCATAATAAATACATTTTTAAAAATAGCTAGCAGTGCATATAGACTGTTTTACTTGCATTTCAGCCTTTGTGTATTTCACAACATCTCTCTGTCTCTCTGTCTCTCTCTCTTTGTTTTGTCTTTTTGAGACAGGGAATTGCTATGCAGTTCAGGCTGGCCTTGAGTTCATTTTGTAGCCCTGGCTGATCTGGAACTTGTAAACATCCTCCTGCCTCAGCCTTCTGAGTGCTGGGATTACAGGCATGTGCCACTACACCCAACTTTGCAGCATCTTGAGGTATTTCATCTGTCACAATTTCCAGTTGAATGGTTGTGCTGCCATTCTGTTCAACATATTTCATCTCTCCGGGGACTGACTATATTTTCAGATGTATGTCTAATATTGGATAGTTCCATTTGGTTGCATGGCCATTATGCAACATTTCAATTTGTCAAATATGTACCCATCTTGCTGTTCTCCTTGTCATCTGGATCCAAGAGGTATGTATTTGCTGTGTCTGTATCAGTCGATTCTTGCTCCATTTCACTGTCACAGGAACATTGGCTCACATAGCCAACATCAAAGTCACCATCATCATCATCATCTACTCACACTGCTCTTCTATTAGGAAAGCGTGTATTTTACCATAATGGGTCATCTTCATCATCCATGCATAAGTAATCTGATGATTCACTTTTGATCTCTAAAACTTGCAAATCTGATTTTTCATGTGGCATTGTAGTGAATTGGGCTACTTCTACTAGAAAAATCAAAAGAAAACTTCTCTCTCTCTTTTTTTAAACGGATCTTAGAGTGTTGTGGGTCTCTTGGACCCTCTGTGATGCTCAGGTAAACATACGTGTAAAGGAGGGTCCAAGTCCCATTTTGACACTTTTGCATATGTGCACACTCCTTATTATTTGTCATATCAAGTTGCATATGGCTGTTATCCCACAAGTGAGGAAGCTAAGGTAGGAGCATTGTTTTAAATTCGAGTTCTCACTCAGCAGTTCAGGCTTACCTTGAACTCTATATAACCTAGAGCTGGGGTTATAGGCATGTGACTCTATGCCTGGCTAAACAGTACAGAGTTATTGGAGATTTAACCTAAGACTTTGTGAATTCTAGGTAAGCACTCTGTCACTCACTGGGCCATCTCTGCAGTCTCAAATTTATTTTATTTATTGATTTATTTTTCCATTGGGAATTTAACCAGGGCTTGAGCTACATCCCCAGTCATTTTTAAAATTTTAAGTTTTTCCAGGCATGGTTGCACATGCCTTTTATCCCACAATTCAAGAAGCTAAGGTAGGAGCATCATAAGTTCGAGGCCAGCTGGGACTATGTAGCAAGAATCAAAAATCAAAACAAAAAGTTTTAAAATTTGACACGAGGTCTCACTAAGTCACTAAATTGCCCAGCTCTGCTGGAATCTGTGATTCTTCTGCCTCAGCCTCCCAAAATACTTTGATTACAGCACAACAGTATTAAGACTATCTCCGGCCCCAAGTTTTAAATTATACTTCCAAAACATTTTGCACTTAAATCAGCTCATTACAAAGCATATTAAAATGGCAAAATGATTTCCTAAAATTTCTAAGGAGCAATAAGGTAACACATTTCTGTGAAAGGAATGATCAAAATAGTTGAAAATCATCAATCTTTTTTTTGTGTGTGGTGTTAGGAATCAAACCCAGAGCCTCGAATATGACATGGATGCCACACCACTGAGCTACACTCCCAGCCCTAAAAATAAAAATCTCAGGCAAAGCCAAGGGTGAGTGGAATCTAGAAGCTTCTTTTTGCTGTGTTAGGATTCCCCAAACTTCCCTATCTTCAAGGCCACTCATAAAGTTTTTAATATACATGCAAGATAGGAAAGATACTTACACAGTTACTCTTAGTTCATTGAAAAGAAAGTTTTGTGCTAATACTTTTTCAGACAGTATTTCATGCTTATATTTTGTACTCTGAACAGCTACTGTGAATATGACAATATGCAAAGCATTAATTATTGTTACTCTCCTGCTAGCCTGTTTTGAAACCCTGTTTTCTTGTTATTTTTACTTTTTTCTGTTTAAAATAAAAAGGAAAATAAAATAAAGTTTGTAGATTATCCAGTTTTTTCTCTAAACATCCTGATTCATTGATCAATATAAATCTTGTGTAAAATTAATGTTTAACTTTGAGGATAAAGATTAGCAAGATATATAGGAAACTATTAATTTTATGTCATTCTTTAAATATATGCTTTCTAACGTGTATAGTTTATTGTTTGGTAGTACGGATGTTCCTTTATAAATGTATTTGTGATATGTGCTCTGATTTTTTCCCAATTGAGGTATGCAATAAAAAAATTTAAACTCGGTTTCATTGTTATGTTTTATCATCTTTTTTCTTTAAAATAAAAAAAATCCCCCAGTTCTTCTGGGGACGAGGTGAAGAGGCAGTTAGAATGGTCTAGCATTTGACATACTGTTGTCAAAATACAGCCTCTAATAAAACTAGGCTGTTTAACCACTGAAAATAGAATCATTTAACTTTATCCCAAGAAGGTTGGCAAGGAAACGTACATGGCGCAAGTTTATGGAGATTGTGCAGTGAGACCTAAATTCTTGTCGCGCGCGCTGAGTAAAACGCGTCCCCAGGGCCTGTGACGGAAGACAGTTTGTCACGTGCTATGCATGTATGACAGGCTCAAAGCTGCTTTCCTAGTCAGGCATGGTGGCCCACACTGGGAGACTGAGGCGGGGAGATCCAAAGTCCCTGCCCAGCCTGGGGAATTTAGTGACTTAGTGAGACTCTGTCTTAAGATGAAAAATAAAGAAGAGTTGGTGATGTAGCTTAGTGGGAAGTCCCCGGGTTCAATCCACAGTACCAAAACCACAAAGCAACCGCAGGGGCGGAGAGGAGAGCTCAGCCATAGGATAGTGCCCGGTGTGCTCCTGTTCCGTCCCCAGAAACACACACAATGGAAGTGAACAGGCTTCCTGGACCTGGTAGTGGATTCCTACAATTCCAGCCACCTGGGCAGCTGAGGCAGGAGAATCACAAGATCCAGGCCAGCTTGAGCAATTTAGCAAAGCCCTGTGCCAAAATAAAAATTAAAAAGAACTGGGGATATAGCTTGGGACAGAGCACTTGCCTAATACGCATGGGACTCTGGGTTCAAGTCCTAGTAATGCAAGTAAGAGATGAAAAATATTAAATTTGTTTTACAATGCTGACAAATCAATAAAAAACAAGCTCTTAATTAAGTTTTTTTAAATTCAAAATTAGGTGTTCTGGGCGTGGTGGCACATGCTTGTTATCCCAGCACTCAGGAGGCTGAGGCAGGAGGATTGCTTCAAGTTCAAGGAAAACCTGGGCCCATAGTGAGTTCAAGGACAGCCTGAACTGCATCGTGAAACCCTGTGTCAAAAGACAGAAAACACATACACACACATACAACACCACAAAAAAAAAAAAAACCTCCCTCCAAAAACCAAAACCAAAACTCCCCACAGTTGTGTTTATATTTAGGTTTACATTTTTAAAATTTTTAGATGAGATATACTAAATAATTAACAGTGTCTCTTCTGAAGAATAAGATTGGGGATATTTACTCTAGACTGGAATTTTTTTTATGTTATGTACACTTTTAGTTTTTATTAGTACATATTTCCCATGCATAATGACTGGCTTTATGTGTATATATATATACATGACACTTTTTTTTTGAGACAGAGTCTTCCTCTGTAATGTAAGCTCTTATTTGTTTATTTTTTTTGGTACCAGGTATTGAACTCAGGACCTTGCCCTTGTCAGGCGGGCACTGTGCCACTGAGCTATATCCCTGGCCCTGTAATTGAAGGTTGAACTCAGTATGTTACCCAGGCTCACCTCAAATTTGTGTTGATTCTCCCCCCCCCTTTTTTTTTGGTCTTTTTGAGATAGGGTCTTGCTATGCAGTTCAGGCTGGACTTGAGCTCACTTTGCAGCCAGGCTGGTCTCAAACTTGCAACTATCCTCCTGCCTTAGTCACTACGCCTGGCTAATTCCCTTGATTTAGATTTTTTTTTTGTACTGGGAATCAAACTTAGGACCCCGCAATTCCCAGGCAGGTGCTGTACCACTGAGCTCTACCCTTGGCCCTCCCTCCATCTCTTTATCTCCTTCCCATTTGTAGTAGATCTACTTATCTTTGTTTCTTTTTATGTTGCTCTTTATTTATAAAATTTAGATTTCTCATGTTATAGAAAACATACGGTATTTAAGCTTGTGTGTCCGATTTATTTCACTTACCATTATGTTTTCAATGTGCATTGTTCTCCTAATGACTTAAATATATCCTTTATAGCAGTGTAGTATTATGTATAACTACTACGTTTTCTTTTTTCATTTATCTATTGATGGATATGTGGGCTGATTTCAAGATTTAGCAGTTCCGAATTGTGCTGCTGTAAACATGGGTATGCATGTATCACTACAAAAAGATAAACTTTTTCTGGAAGTTACTGGAAGTATAGCTGGGTTCAATGGGATTTTTTTTAAATTGTAGCAAAGTTATATTAAAAATAGAAAAAAAAAAGCAGAATGGAAACCGCAAAGCGAGTGATAAGCATGCATGAGGTCCTGGGTTGGTCCCCAGCACCACCACCAAAACAAACAAACAAACAAACAAACCAACCAGAAGCACCTCGAAAACCACACTGTCTTCCTTCCACTCATTCTAGATGTCACTCCACTTCCTTTTAAATTTATTTCATTCAATTTCATTGTGAGTTGACTATTTCATTAAATATAGAAAGAGATCGGCTCCTTTTAAGATTTTCATAGGATTTCTCTGGGTTTCTACCTGTTTCTTGAGTTGAAAGTTCAACTTTTTGACATTTTGCTCTTTACACTGAAATACCATTTTCCTCTCCAATACTACTAGAAATCGTCTCACCTCTGGCCATCTTTATTATCATTTTAGGCAAGTACTTGACTTCTCAAAGCCTTGCTTCTTCATGACGCTGTCCCATGTGGCAACGATTAGTTTTATTTGTTGCCCTAACTAGGTCATAGACCCCAGTTATTCAATCAAAGCTAATTAACGTATACAATGTGACATGGGCGTGGTGGCCCAGGGCTGTAGTCCCAGCTACTACAGAGGCTGAGGTAGGAGAATCACTGAGCTCATGAGACCAACCTGAAACTATAGTGTGGCACCATCTCAATAAAACAACTTAAAAACATATTAAATGGAATAAAGGAGATTATCCATCGTTAACTGGGTAGACTTTATCTAAATGTTTTGTGGCCTAAGAACAAGATGGAAGTTTCATTGAGGGCGAAGAAAGTCTACTTATGGCTTATGGTTCCATCCTTTGCTGGAGTTTCCAACCTGAAAGGCTGATCTAGGGTTTCAGACCTACCTAACCAGCCTCCACGATTGTGTAAGGTAGGCACTCCTCACAATAAATTTTGTGTGCATGTGTGTGTGTGTGCGCACACAGCTATTGCATGTCATGATCTATGCAGACACTTTATTTCCCAGCAAACCCTTTGGATGTTGAAAATATCGTAAGTGAAAAATACATGTAACACTGCATGTCTAACAACCATCCTACAAATCTCTGACTCAGGAAAAGATCAAAGTTCAAAATTTCACATGTAGTTTCTACTATATGTGTATAGCTGTCACACCATTGTAAAGCTGGAAAATCATAAGTATATAAGTGTGTGTATACAGTAGACATATATATACCTATATATCAGGACTAGTAACATTTTATAACATAATATATATCCTATGTAGAATACATATTATATGTTTCTGTTACTCTGGTAAGAACCTTGATTGATATGCAAGCCATGGATTCAAACTAGCTATAGAATTTGCTTGTCCAATACGAAATAATATGTGGGAACACTTTTCAAAAAGCAGGATAAAGCATCAGAGGTACTAGAATATTAAGTTTTTTCCTTTAAAGATATTTTATTGTAGGACACTTGTAATCCCAGCTATTTGGGAAGCTGATATAGGAAGACTCCAAATTGAAGTTAGCCTGAGAAACTTAGGGAGACCCTGTTTTAAAATTTAAAAGGTGCTGGGGGATATACCATAGTGGTTGAGATGCCTACGGTGGATTAACTAATGGACACCTTGTAACAGCTGGACTGAATCAATCAGCTGAGGATTGTTGCCAAGAACATAAAAGGAGAACTGGAGGGGAAGACAGTGTGCTATTGAGTCTCCCGGAGAAGCTTGTCTCTCTGGCTGTCCTGATGTAAGCTCAGCTGTGCTTACCGTTGGAGGAGCTCAGGTCCTCACTGTCACTGAGGATGGCTGCTGTTCTTCTGGGGGAGCTCTGGTCCTTATCTTCAGTGTCGCTTTCTGGTTGTAGAGCAGATCCCACAGCCTGCTGGCACAGAGCCTTCATCTCGATGGTGCAGACTTTCCAGCTTCCACTACTGACCTTTGAGCCTTCCCAGTGCGGCTCCTTGACACAGACTCGCATGAGATATTGTCATGGCCTCGAGGCCTCCCGGTGGACACGTGAAGGACATTGCCACAGGCTCTAGGTCTTCGTATGAACTAGTGCAGGACATTGCCATGGGCTCCAGGCCCTCAGTTAAACTCTGTGTTTGTAGTGTGGGGAAAGATCTCTAGCACTCTTGTACATTTGACTCTTTGGGTGAATATCATAAAATGATCCTATAAATTAGGTGTCCTGTATTAAATCTACTCCTTTGTAAACCCCGACTGCAACAGCGCCCTTCAATTTGATACACAGTACCACCAAAAACAATGTTTTTTTTTGTTGTTTTGTTTTGTTTTGTTTTGTTTTTGTAGTAGGGCTAGAACTCAGGACCTCACACTTACAAGACAGGCACTGTGCCACTGAGCTATATCCCCAGACCAACAATTTATTTTATAACATAGATTAGAAGTAATAATGATTCATGAAGAGTAATATAAAATTACAGTTGTAAACTATTTGTGGTATCATATTTTATATAACAAATGGATCATATTTATTACTGTGATACCTTGATCTTCAGAATTTTCTGGCTTGCTTTTCTGCAAATCAAATTTGTTAAGGTCATCAAAATTTATAGTTTTGGGTCGGGGATTTAGCTCAGTGGCATAAGCGTCTGCCTGGCAAGTGCGAGGTCATGAGTTCAATCCCCGGTACAAAAAAAAAAAAAAAAAAAAAAAAAAAAAAAAAAAAAAAAAAAAAAAAAAAAAATATATATATATATATATATATATATATACATAGTTTTTGGAGACATTATTTTCAATCAATGTAGCTAAAAGCAACCTTGGTTCCTGGCAAATGCTAGAATGAAAATAATTTTTTAAAAAATTTTATTTAAAGAGAAAAAACAAAACAGAAAACAACCAAACAAAACAGAAAAAGGGTAGCAACAATACAGAATTCCAAAGGCAAAAAATAAAAGAACCACAAGAACAACAACAAAACAAAAACACAAACACGAAGAAATTGCCACTTGATAAGTTACATACTGTCATGCTTGGAAATAGTTGTTCAAGTTACAATATTAAAGCACACAAAGTAGACATTCAAACAGTGAGACTATTAACAGTTGTGCTCAACGATCTAACAAAAACAGTAATGTGGTCATCTATCTTACACACTTAAACATACATGCAGTTATATCCTTTAGAGCACTTTCTTTTCCATATATATATATATGTATATATACATATAATTTTAAGGGGAGTAAAATTAAACACAACAAAACAGAACAGAACGGGACATAAGAAAGCATAAATTTCAAAGCTAGACAACCAGGGATCTTCACTATCTGTCATATTGTCTCTTGTTTTCTTCCAAATGGTTGTCCATATCTTTGCATATGGGGAGCTCATACTAAATACCATAGCCAATTTTTTCACAAGATGTGTAGTTAACTGGCTCCCACTTGCTAAGGGGGGGGACATGGGACAGGATGACATGACAACATGAGATGTCTGATTCTCAGCCTGCCCACCAGCAGGATCACAGATGCCCCCCAGAGAGGGGAGTTCTTTGTTCTCCCGACACCCCGAGTCAACTGCACAGTGCAGGTCTGGACGTGCCAGGGTCTCTACCCTTCAGGCCCCCTAAAGTCTGCCATATTCACCTGCTATTTCTTTCTGATGAATTGACCATTCCATTTCCAAAGTTCTGAAATGGCCAACAGACCACAGAAAGAATTCTCTTTGGGCTCCTGTTTGAAAGCAGCAGCTACAGCAATCTGCTGGCCTTGCTTCAGGGCCAAGAAAATAATTTTTGATAATTTTTAATTTTAAGAAGACTGCCTGATAATGTAACTGTTACATATTTTTATAGACTTTCACAACATTGGGATAAATTTTTGATTTTTTTTTTTGGTGTCACTAAGGATTGAACATAAGGCCTTTACATTGAGCTACATCCTCAGCTCTTTTTATATATTTATTTTTTATTTTAGAACAGGGTCAAATCTGTTAGCGGAGTGTGGTGGTGCATGCCTATAATCTCAGCACTTGGGAGGCTGAGGCAGGAAGATCGTCATGAGTTCAAGACCAGCCTGTACTACATAGCAAGACACTCTCTAAAAAAGAAAAAAAAGTTGCTAGTTGCCAGGGCTGGGCTTAAATTTGTAATCCTTCTACCTCAGCCTCCCAGAGTGTTGGCATTACAGGTGTGAGCTACCATGCCTGCATCTGACAGTATTTTGAACTATAGTATATATTTTTGTTCATCTAAAGCTAATGATTCATATAAGACAATTTTTCTAAAAATATTGTTTACATTTATATCAGAATCATTGAAGTTTGAATTTCACTGTAAATGTAAATTATACAACGACGTTTAATGTTGCCTCTAACATTTCCTGTAACTTATAGAGGTCATAAGAAGTTGAAAGCAGCCTTGAAATTTATATACAACTCTTGTTTATATATTCTATTACCATATATCCACTTGAAAACTAATTTCCCAGTCATGCTCCTCATTAATAATTGTTTACTTAAAGTTTCATATGACGATAGGGTTCCATCTGGCCAGGGATATAGCTCAGTGGCACAAGCACCTGCCTGGTAAGCGCAAGGTCCTGAGTTCAATTCCTGATTCCAAAATAAAAAAGAAAACAGGGTTCCTAAGGTAGGGGTGTAGCTCAGTGGTGGAGCACATGCTTGTCATAGGTAAGGCTGAGGCTTCAACCCGGAAACAAAGTGGAAAATACAAAAAACTAAAACAATAACAACAACAACAACAACAAACATTCTTCTCTTCTCCCTGCCTCTTCTCCTCTGCCTCCTCCAGTGCTGGGAATGAAGAGAGTGTTCCTTTCTGTCAAAGGCAACAAACTTTATTTTATCTATTGCCACTTTTTTGTGCGTGCGTGGTACTGGGACTCAACCCCAGGGTGCTCTTAACACTAAGCTACACTCCTAGTCCCTTTTCTTTTTTATTTTGAGATAGGGTCTTCTACGTTGCCCAGGTTGGGCTGAACTGGCAAAGCCCCTGCCTCAGCGCACCAAAGTGCTGGGACTGTATGTGCATACTACCACGTGTGGTTTTTGCCACAATCTTTGGATTCAGGTTTTACTTAGAAGCCTGCCGATATTTTGCAGTGCTGCAGCATTTTTCCAAACCTTACACTTTAAATTTGGTGAAGAGATGAACGACTCTCTGACATGCTGTACTGAAGTCCATGAGCACATTTTGTTCATAATAACTGAGTGCCAGTGTGTGCTGCCAGAGTGCTGGCAGTTCTTGACCAGGTGCTCGAGCCAGAGTTTTAGGACTGGTGTGGCTGCCGCGTGATGGGTCGTGCACAAGCGTGGTGGGCCAGTGAGCCACCTTTCATCCAGAGCCGTGCTGCCCCGGGCGAGGCGCTGCTGCTTCCGCTCCTGCTGCTTCCCCAGCCAGGAACAAGGTCTGTGCCGGGACTCTGACCTGCACATGCGCGTTTGGCACCTGGGTAACACGTGGCCGGAAGTGTGTAAATGCAGAACATCCGGGCTCATGCTACCTCCCCGGGTACCTTTGCTGCTTGGTTCATGCTTCGGCATCCTGTCAGAAACCACTCACTTCGAGGCTAAAACTATGAATTTCAAAGCACACCAGCAGAACGTTGGTAGACTGTTGTGTCCCTTCTGACGAGGAGGCCTGGAAACCCAGGAGACAGCCCTGCTGGAGTTACTGTTGTACTCATTTCGCCAGATTTATGCTGTGTCGGGGTGAGCGGCCCAATTGCTACATTCCCTTCTGACAGCCTGTTTACAGGATAAGGGACATCTGGTCCGTGTCTGAAGACGGGGCCTTCTGCGAAGTAGCTGTCAGAAATTAGGAATGCAGTAGGTTTGTTGAGGGCAATGTTTGTGAAAAATAAACAGGCCGGGGGAGGAAAAGTAGACGGAAAAGCCTACAGTTTCTGTGGTTCCGGGAAGAACCAAGCAGCTTTCATCTAGATATCAGAAACTGACTTTGGTTTTTAAAAATTAAAAAATTATTAGCATATGTTTCAGCATATGTTTGCAATGTACTGTGAGCACATTCAGCGTGGAGAACATTATATATGTAGTCACGTCTGATCATTTTTACTCCCCCTGCTTAACTGCTCCCCAAAGTCCCTTCCCATCTCTGCAATCTACCTCCCTGTTTCTTAGCATGGCTCTTTTGTTTTGCCCTTTCAGTTATTTATATTTTGGGTCTTTCCTGTGAGAAGAAACCAAAAACTAATTGTACAAACCAACTAAATTAAGCTCGCTACGGAGGCGCACACCTGTAATCCCCAAACGCCGGAAGATGGCAAGTTTGAGCCCAACCTGGGCACTTTGGGGAATATGGTGAAACAGTCTCACCATGCAAAGAAGAAAAACAGTCCTAAAACTAGCTCTTTAAATGAGTCTAAGTTAAAGACAATCCAAACACGATTTCAAACGCTTTGCATTTTAAAAGAAACCTAGCTTGAAGAGCTTTTGCTTTCCTCTTTCCTTCCTGCTTTCTTGTAGCCCTGGGGGTGGAACCCAGGTCCATTGTACTGAGCTGCATCCCCAGCCCTGGTTTGTTGTTGTTGTTTTTGTTGTTGTTGTTTTGTTTTTTGGTGACAGGGTCTTACCAAGCTGCTTAGTCTGGGGTCAAACTTGGGATTCAACTGCTTTTTGTTTTTTTTTTTTTTAATTATTTATTTATTTAAGGGGTTTTCTTGCATATGCTTCAAATTACATTTTGAGCAGTTTCTTCAGCTTACTTTTGTAGTGTATCCATTGTTTTTTCCTGCTGTATTCCTACTACTATTTAACTATTCATTAAATTTTTAACTTCAGTACATTTCTAAAGATCTCATTTGGTTTCTTTGTGAATCTTACCTTTAAAAATTCAGATTCTTGTTTCTTACTCAAATATTTCAATGTTATCCTTTAGTTATTTAAATATATTAAACAATCTATTTTTGGTTTTTCTAGTGTCTAGTTGTGGGCTGGGAGGAGAACCAAGAAGTCAAACACCTCCCATGAGTCAACCAGTGTGCAGGCTGAGAGACAAGCAGAGCTGAGCCCCCCTCCCCCAGCAATCAACTGACTTGGGGGAACACAGGCTGAGATGATAGCTACTAAAATTAAAAAAACCCAATTTAATGCTTGTATTGTTTGATTGACTTTGCAGGTCTAAAGCCAGTAGTCTGAGCAACTATTTAGAGGATAACAATATACAGTAAAGCAACTATGGGGGATTTCCTTCTTGGTTTTGAAATCCAATATTGTCACTGTTTTGTTTGGTTCTATTGTATTGTTTTGTTTTATTCCTTTTAAAATTAAAAAAAGACAAAAAATAATTCTAGTATCTGACATTCTAGTTCATGGTACTTTATTTTCCTGTGTGTTTTATGGCTTTTTTTCTTTGTGCTACTAGAGATTTCAGGAGGCTTTGCACTGAGATACATATTTTATTTTATATTTTGAGACAGTTCTCACTCAGTCACTAAGTTGCCCAAGCTAGTCTTGAACTTGGGATCCTCCTGATTTGATTTCCCAAAGCACTGGGATTATAGATATGTGTCACCATATCTTGCTATACTTTATGACTTTTAACTAAAAGATCATGGTTCTTTGACACATGACCTGTGGGAACTGTTTGAGGTTAGGATGAATTATGTCTTATAGAGAGGTTTTTCTTTAAACCAGCTATCTAGGGGTTACCAAGGTGATTAGGACCAATAAGGCATTACAAATGAAGGATCTAGCTGGGCATGGTGATGTACGTCTCTAATCTGTACAGTCTGGGAGACTGAGGCAGTAGAACCAAAAATTTCAGCCTACATTGGCCAATTTAGTGATTTAGTGAGACTGCCTGGAAAGAAGTGGGAGGAGCCTGGGAATCTAGCCCAGTGTGAAGGTTCTAGATTCAATCCCCAGTACCCCCCCAAAAAAAGTGTCAGTTTGTGGTGGCGCATGCCTGCAATCCCAGTTACCTGGAAGGCTGAAGCAAGAGAAGCTCAAGTTTAAAACCAGCCTGCGCAATTCAGTGAGACCCTATCTCAAAATTAGTAATGTGCAAAAGAGTTGGAAATGTAGCTCGCTGGTGGAATGACCTTGGTTTCAATCCCCTATACTGCAAAAAATAAAGAATGAACCAAGGATGAAGGTCCTATAGTGGTCCATTTGCCATCACTATAATAGAATTCCTGAAGCTGGGAGGATGGAAAGATGCAGAAGGTATTACATAGTGAGACCCTGTCTCAAAACCCAAAACCAAAAACCACACAAAAACAAGAAGCCAGAGAGTTAAGAGGGGTCAGTCTTCATCTCTGCTGTGGCCCATGCAGCTCTCAAACTTCCTAGGGCGAGGACTATGAAGGGTGGTGAGAAGATGTCTTTAAGAGATAAAGACGAGACACAGAAAGCTGGATCAGGTGGAACTCTCTCTCCTGATGGGAGGAAAGGAACTGCTCAACCACCAGTGTGTTTGTTTATACACTTGACAGGTTGATGTCACGTGACACCCCTTTGCCTAGCAATGTGCCTGCGTGGTGACCTAAGGGCTTCATGTTGTCTGGACTGAGCAGCTTGTTCACATGGCTGTCTTTGTTCTTGGGACCACCTTGCTTATATCCTTGGAAGACAGTGACATTGACTACCTACAGGGCAAGCATGTTTATTGTCCATTATAAAATACACACTGGCCATGGTGGGGCATAACAGAAAGAGGGTAGAAATAATACATAATTTCAAATGAAAAAACAGTAAGAAATCGCTAGTTAATAATTACATATTTTCCTCTTAGAAGTAGTTGTTCAATTTACTTAAGTAAAGCATACAAAGTGGACATTCAAACAGTGAGACTGCAAACAGTTCTGTTCACCTATCCAACAAAAACTTAGTAATATGGTTATCAATCCTACACACTTAAACATACATGCAGTTATATCCTTGAGAGTACTTTCTTTTCCTCTCTTTTTTATAATAAGAGTAATCCGTTCTCGCAAACTGTTTAGAAGTTCTACACATGCATGAATCTCTGCATGTATACCTATCCTTTCTTTATTAGAGGGAAAAACAAATCAAGACAACAAAACAAATTCCTAGAAAGACATGAAATGAAAAAGTCTTTTAGAACCACAATACTAGGTGATCTACAGTAGTTACTATGATGTCTCATTTTCAATAGAATTGTCTATATCATCAGGCATAGTATAATTGGACATAGCAGTACATAGCAATATTAATAAAAAACAAAACATTGGAGACATTATATGACTTCAAAAGCAGTTAATAATCAAACTAGAATTGGTACCCTGTTGAATCTTGTTGTCTTCAGAGTAGTTGCCTCTACTTTCAGACTTGATACTATCAAGCATATCAGATTCAAGTAAAATCAGTCAAGACAAAACTGTGATCTAACAAACCAGATTCAAATAAGATCAGTCATAGTAAGACAGTGTAAGTAATACAGGGCTTCAGATTAAGTTAATAGGAAATTAAGGCTAGTTACCATAGTATATCCTGCTGTTTTTGGGATAGCTGTCTGTGCTTTCAAATCTAGTATGAGTAGATAGACTGGATCAGAATAAAATCAAACTAAACAGAACAATAAGAATAATGTGGCTTTTAAATCCTGATACACTATTAACAATGTCCTTTGCCTTCCTTTTTGAGACAATTCCTCCCCTTTCACTTTCTCAGGGTGCTTTGTACATTTCAGGTCCCACTAACTCCTTTAGTTTTTAGATTAGAGGGGCAACCTGCTATCTACCTAAGTGGTTCTGAACCTTTGTACCCCTGAGCTGATCATTGAGCTGTATTCTTTTACTTACTAAAGCCTCAAGGTTTTCCTTCCTTATAGCTGAGTAGTTCTCCACTGCACAAAAGTGTTATGAGTTTCAATCTATCTGCAGCTGCTGGATGAGCTGTCCCTATATCTCTCTGGTTCCCCATCACATAGAGCATTGTTTTCTCATCTTTGACTTTTGGTTCATTAACCCTCTTTCAGGTTGATTATATTACCTATTCAGAGCATCTCGGTGGACCCATCTCCTGATCTACTCTGTGTTTCTCTTTGTTAGTGTATCCAGGCCACCTGTGTTAGAGATTATAGACAATCTTCTCTGTCTCATTCCTGCTATGCTATTTTTCTGCCTTGGTTGTTTACTTTTCTCCTTCATTCCACTGTCTGCCCCATTCATTGAGGTCTCTCTACCATTGTTCCTGGAATCCTGGTGATTTTTTTTTTCTTCTCTCTAGAATGTCCTTCAGTATTTTTTGTAGGGTTGGATTGGTGGTTACGAACTCCCCCAGCTCCTTTTTGTCATGGAAACATCTTGTTTCTCCATTAATTTTGAGCGATAGTTTTGCAGGGTACATCAATCTGGGTTGGAGGTTATTTTCTTTCAGGTCTTGGAATACTTTGCTTCAAGCTCTTCTTGATTTGATAGTTTGTGTAGAGAAGTCTGCTGTGATTTTGATGGGTTTTCCTTTATAGGTGATTTTTTTCTCTGACTGCTTTTAGTATTCTGTTCTTCTGATGAATTTCTGGGATCTTGATTATTATATGTCTGGGTGTAGATCTTTTTTGGTTGTAGCTGGCTGGAGTTCTGTATGCCTCATGTATCTGAATATCATTTCCTTTTCTTATGCTTGAGAAGTTTTCCTTAATTATTTCTGTGAATAGCCTTGTTATTTCATTTGTATTTACCCCTGCTTCTTCACTCACATTTTTTATTCTTAAGTTATAGATCCTCTTGTTGTCTTCTAGCCTTTGTATTGTTACTTCCTGGTTCCTTGTTATTTTTAAGAGATCTTTACTTTCATGATCACACATTGCAAATCTATCTTCAAGTTTTGAAAGTCTGTCTTTAGTTTCTGTTAAGAAATTTTGCCAGCTTTCAATGGAGTTTTTAATTTCCTAATAATCTCTTTGGATCTGTGTAATATATTCTAGATTTTGTTTATATTCTTCATCAAAGGTTTCTCTCTTTTTTCTGGGTTCCTCCATTCTTCCACCTGTGTCTTCTTGAGAGGTACTTAGCATTTCTTTTATTAATCTTCTTATATCTTACTTCACTTGATTTAGAATTTCAGTTTTTAAGTTCTTCAATGAGGTCACGAAAGTATTTCTTTATGTCCGCTGAGGCTGTGTCCAATATTGCATATTTGCTGCCCTCGATCTCTTCTGTATTTACCTCTCCCAGACTTATTTTCTCTGGGTCAGTGGCTGGAGGCTTTTTCTTGTTTCTTTCTCTTGTCATGTTTCTGGTTTCTGGTTTCTCCACCAGACAGGTGTATGGTGGAGGTCTCAGGTCCTTTCCATATTGCTTACTGTTTTTCTGAAGCGTGCTGGCTAGTGGATTGCTGCCCTCTCCAGTATGCTGTTGATCTGTGAGGTGCTCACAGGGGCAATGTGGGCTGGCCCCTCTCCTCTGGGTCCCAACCAGGGGTGTGACCCAGTCCAAGCAGATCCCACCAGTCTGCTTTGGGTCAGGAGCAGCCGACTGATGCCACTGGGGTTGCCAGTTCAGGCCCGTCTTGCCCAACTCCAATATGTCATCCAGCTGGTCACGCCCTCTGTGGGGCCTAATTCCTAGCACTCACCGTGGGTTAGTGCAGCTTGCCACACTGGTTCCACTCCCTGTTGTGGTGCATCCTCCCGCGTAGGGTCTCGAGCTCACCAGCCCCTGATTTCGGCATGACTGAGACTTCAGCTCGATCATGAGTTGCCCGATTCCAAGACACGCCCAGCGCAGCGTGGGACTGGCTCCAGTGTGGGCGTGTCTACCTTCAGCCTTCTGTCCACATTTTCTTTCTCTTTCTTTCTTTCTTTTTTTTTTCTTTTTCCTCAGTTTCCTCCTGGGTCATGAGAATCCCTCACCTTTCATCTGGTTTTCTCCATGGCTAAATTCTAGCATCTGAGTTGTTTTTCTCAGAGAGGCTCTCTACTGTGCTACCTATCAATCTGCCATCTTCCCAGCTGCTGTCTGTCTTGTTTTTGAAATCCAGTATTATTCTCACTGTTTTGTTTTGTTCTGATTTATTGTTTTGCTTTATTCAATGTTCTGTTTTGATTGCTTTTAATGTTTTGCTTTGTTGGGTTTTACTATGTCTAATGGGATGGATAGCTATTGTGACGATAACAAGATAGTCTATGGTAGCCATTGTTGATTTCCTATGATCAGGCTTGGAAGTTCTGTACTACTTTCACTACTTTGTTTTGATTGGCTTTACTCTGTTTAATTTTGTTGGGTTTTATTATCTTTAAAATAAAAACATACTCTACCCAGGTTGTGGGGTAGTTTTGCTTAGTGGTATGTAATGTGCTTAGCATGGGTTCCATAACCAACACCAAAACCAAACACATAACTGTGGAAACATGAGAGCGATCATCTCTACCTTCAGAGGGTCAATCTTTTCTCTGGTGGAGATCTTGCCTTAGGGTAGATTCCATTGATCAATCACTGTGGTGGTTGTTGAATGTTGGAATGACTACAAACCCCTAACCTTTTTCTTTTTATTTTATTGAAAAAAGGCAAAACAAAATTTCATAACAAAATAATAGAAGAACAATGTTAATACATCACATGTTACCTTTAAAGTAGTTTTTCAGGGCACAAGATATAGGCATAAACATTTTTCCAATCAATATTAACACAAACTTTTTTTTTTTTTGGATTGGGGATCAAACTCATGATCTAGCACTTGCCATGCAGGCACTTATACCACTGAGCTAAATCCCCAGCTCACAAACTTTTGTTCTTAATAAACTAAGAAACACTAATAGTATAACTGACTTGCATTTGCTCCCCTTTCTCCTACTTTCTTTCCCCCTTTTGCCCATCCTAGTTCCTTTTTCCTTTTGAACAGTTTCTTCCCACTGCACCATATTTTCTTTTTTTTTTTGGTACCAGGGATCGAACTCATGACCTCATGCTTGCCAGGCAGGCGCTTAAGCCACTGAGCTAAATCCCTGGCCCTGCACCATATTTTCTGATATGCTTTTCAATTTCCTTTTTCAGAGTACTGTAATTTTCAATATCTAGATCATTAACCTCCCTTATTAGATTGATTCCGTTAAGGAAACGTTAAGTTTTGTTTTTGGATGTTATCGGGAAGGCCCACACCTTTTTTCTTAAATTTAAATGTTTTAAGAATTTTGAGTCAGGGTCTCGATAATTCTTTAAATTGTCCAGATTGGGCTCAGACTTGCAATCCTCCTGGCTCAGCGTCCCATAGTGCTGGGATTAGAGGTGTGCACGGTCACACTTATCTGCAATTTCTTGAAATGGGACCAGGACTAGGAATGTAGCTCAGTTGGAGAAAGCATGCCCAGCATGCATGAAGCCTGGGTTTGTCCCTCCAACACTGCACACACACAAATAATAAAACAGAACAATAAAAATGACTAAAATGACATTTACTTCAACAATTGGGTCTTTCTTTAATGGAACATTTCTCTGTAGCATGTAGTGCTCTTTGACAGCATTTTACCCAAGGCAGAATGTCCTTCAAATCTGGAATCAATCCTCTTAAATTCTGCTTCTACTTTATCAGTTAATGTATCCCTTCTAAATACTTTGCAGTCATTTCAACAATGTTCACAATGTCTTCCCCAGGAGTAGATTCTATTTCAAGAAGAATTTGTTTCCTTATCCAAAGCAGCAACTGCTCGTCTGTTAGTTTTATTAAGTGATTACAGAAATTCAGCTAAATCTTCAGCTTCTTCTAATTTTGATTCTCTATTTCTACAACATTTGCAGTTACTGGAGTCCTAAGCCCTTCAAAGTCATCCGTAAGGGTTAGAATCAACTTCTTCCAAACTCCTGTTAATGTTAATATTTTGACTCTCACAAATGACAAATATTCTATCCCTCCTTTCCTTCCTTCCTTCTTTCCTTCCTGTCTTCTTCATTTTTTTTTTTTTTTTTTGCCTGTACTGGGGATTGAACCCAAGGCTTTTGCACTGAGCTACATCCCTGTTCCTTTTTTATTCTGAGATAAGAGCTGACTAAGTGACTAAACTGCCCAGGCTGAGTTTGAACTTAACCTCAACCCTCCTGCCTCAGCCTTCCAGAGTGCTGGCATTATAGGCATGGGCCACACTTGGCTGACAAATATTTATAGTGGCACTTATAAGAGTGAATCACTGCCTGAAGGGTTTCATTGCACTTTGACGGCTTCTCTGATTGCTCTCTATGGCAGCTCTGGACTGATTAAATTTATTTATTTATGTTTGGTTTTTGCTATGTTGGTTAGGGTGGTCTTCAACTCACTAAGTAGCATGGGCTGACCTTGAACTCCTGACGATCCTCTTGTTTCACCTCCTGAGTGCTGGAGTCACAGGCATATGCCACCACATCCAGCTTGAAACTTATTCCCTAAATAATTACTTGAATGTTGAAAGCATTCCTTAATCTGCAGAACAGATGTGGTTCGTAGGCATGGAAACAACTTTATTCTCATTGTTCATATTATCAGACCTCTTGGGCAACTACGTATATTTTCAGCGAGCAGTAACATTTTGTTTGTTTGTTTTTTCAGAGCAGTAGGTCTCAACATTGTGGTTAAGCTATTCAGTAAGCTATGTTAGCAAAAAAATGTGCTATTGTCAGACTTTATTGTTCTATTACAGAGCACAGGCAGAGTAGATTTGATAAATTCTTAAAGACTCTAGTTCTTTCAGAGTGGTTAATAAACACAGCTTCAATTCACAGTCACCAGTGCAGTAGGCACAAGAAAGCAGGGTGGCACTGTGGCCACAGGAGTCCCAGCCGGCCCCTGGCTTCACTAGAAGGCCGTTTTATCAATCCTGGATTTATTCCATGTCCTAGCTAGATCTGCTCTAGATCTTCTGGATAATTTGCTGCTGCTTGTATATCAGCACTGGCTGCATCAGTAGCGTTTCTACACTACAGAGACATTTTCTTCCTTTAAATCCCAAATCTTAGTAACTGATCTCTGCTAGCTTCAAACTTTTCTTTCTGCAGCTTCCTCACCTCTCTCATCCTTCCCTGAATAGGACAGAGTCAGGATGCAGCTCTGGGTTTCAGGAACGTGGGAATGTTATGGATGGTCTGATCTTCTATTCAGACAACTAACCTTTTCTCTGCTAGCAATAAGGCTGCACCACTTTTTAAAAAATCCTTTATGTGTTTACTGTAGTACCACTGTTTGTTTGCTGTTTTTTGAGACAGAGTCTTGCTAAGTAGTTCAAACTGGGCTTGATTTTACTATGTAGCTTTAGAGTGGTGTTGAATTTGCATTGATCCTCCTGCTTCAACCTCTAAATGCTGGGATTATAGGCGTGCACCACCATGCTCGGCTGTGGTAGCATTTTTAATTTACTTCAAGAATTTTACCAGGGGTAGGGGTGTGGCTCAGTGGTATATTTTGTGCTTCACATGTGGTAGGCCTTGGGTTCAAAAAAGCAAAGCAAAACAAAAAAGCAAAATTGGGCAGTGTGGTACATGCCTAAAATCCCAGCACTTGGTAAACTGAGGCAAAAGTATTGAGAGTTCAAGGCTAGTTACGTTTTCTTTTTTCTTTTGAACAAGTGGGGTGTGGTGGTACATGCTTGTCATTCCAGCATGCAAGTAGGTAAATGGGAGGATCCCAGTGGGTTCAAGGACAGCCTGGGCTATATCAGGAGTTCAAAGACAAAATCCATACATAAGATCCTGTCTCACTAAGTCACTATGTTCCCCATGCTGAGCTCAAACTCAGCATGCGGTAGAAGAAATCAAAAGCTACCCAGATTAATTTTTGAAATGGTAGTATTCTCAGGAAACACCTTCTAAAAGTGGCTTGCCAAGTAAACATTACTGGGTTCTGGGTTGCTTGCCTTCTCCTCTGGAGTTATACTCCAGTTCTTCTCATTTCAAATAAAGAATTGAAAAAAATGAGCAAAAAACAGTGGCCAAGTTTATTTGAAAAATTAAAAGTGAAAAGTGAGAGAGAAACTGGCTCTGCAGAGCAAGCTTGGGCTGAGTAAAAAGAGAAAAAGTAATAAAAAAAAAAAAAAACTTGGAGAAAGCAGGGCGGGCTTCCCTGAAGGAAGTTGCAATAGCAGGCTGCTTGAGGTACTTGTGTCTTTATATGTTGTCCAAATCTCAGGGAAACCCATGAAAATGTCTTCATCTGGATCCCATGAGGTAGTGCTGGAATCTTATTGTTATAGGCAGCTGAGTTAGATAGAATATTATAGACAGACAGAGCTCAGCCCTCAAAGGAGCCTGTGCAGAAGACCAGATACATTACAACCCTGGAGGAGACAGACACCTTCCACTGTGGGCCAGATCTCAAGGCAAAAGATAAAACAAATGCATCCACACTCTAAGGATAAACATCAGGGCTCGATATTTTAAATAGGTCTCAGTCACCTAGAGGAAGCCAGAAGCAGCCACTAATCCAACCCCCTATAGGCAAAGGCCCAATTCCCTCTTGCTACCTGACTCACTTCCCTATTGGATCCCAATTTAATCAATCTTACCTGAGCAATTATATGCGTAATCTTATTGGTTGACCATAGTTCTGTCTTACCTCATGCCTGCCTGCCTTGCGAGTTCTTATTTTTCCCTCACTTTGGACCCAACTTATCCCATGATTTTGCTCTATAAAAGTCTCTAGAAAAGACAAAGTCTTTGACAACTCACTCGGGACACTTTCTGTCTCTCTCTCAGATAATAGCAACTTTCTTTCTCCCAATAAATATATACCTCTATTGTTCCTCAAGTTTATTCTTTGGTTTTAGAGAACATGGACTCATATCAGATATCTAGTATGTTGGGAGTTTTTTTCCTCTATATCATTATGAGTTCAGCTGATGTGAGGTCCAGGCAATCCTATTAAAAACCTGCTTGAGCTCTCAAGAGGGATCCAGGTGGAAGGCTTTGGGAACTGTTCTGCTCATGTGTTCCGGGATCTGGTACCTAACAGGTCATATCTACTTCCCCAGGCAGCTTTGCCATGCCCTGATCTCCTGTCTCGGTGGCAGCAGAAGTAACACAGAAGATGAATGAATAAAGCAAAACAAATAATCATGCACACAGCAAAAGACATGACATCAGTAGTGAAGGTCATGGTTAGTGAGTCTAGAGTAGATACTGATAAAAAAAAGTAGAGGAACTCAGGAAAGTGACTGAAACTGTGAATTTCTAGCATAGGAAAGAACTGGATTCCATAAAGCAGATTCAAAAGACATCCAGGAGATTAAAATTCCACTGAAAGTACACACACTAGACTCAACCAAGGTGAAAAAAGAATATCAGATCTAGCTACAGCCAGAAGACAGGGTTGTAGTTAATGATCATCATATGAAAAATTTCTTGAAAATAGCAAGAGTCCATGAAAAATCAATCCAGTAGATGCCAGATGATGAAAGAAGAATAATGTAAGGTTAATTGAAATCAATGAAATATCAGAAGACAGCACAAAGACATAAGAAGCTTGTTCACAGAAGTAATAGCAGAAAACTTTTCAAGCATGGAAAATGAATTTGACATAGATAAGTGAGGCATATAGAACTCCAACTATCCATGATCAGGAAAAAAAAAAACTACACAGAAGAATATAATGGTCAAGAGTCTAGGAACTCAACACAAGAACAGTATGTTTAAAATCTGTTAGAGAAAAGAAATAAATCACCTATGAGGAAAACCCATCAACACAGACTTCTTAACAGAAACCCTTAAGTAAAGAAGAGCATGAAGTATTTCAAACTCTAAAAGAAAACTTTCAATCTAGATGGATATACTACGAATTTATCTTTCAAAACTGATGGGAAATGAGATAGTAGGCAGGGTGGTACATGCTTGCAATCCCAGCACACAGGAGGCTGAGGTAAGAGGATTGCCACAAATTCAAGATCGTCCTGGATTATATAGTGAGTTCAAGACTAGGCCAGGTATGGTGACACTTGCTTATAATCCCAGGGCTCAGGAGACTGAGGTAGGAGGATCGTTGAGTTCGAGGGTGGCCTGGGCTACAAAGTAAGTTCAAAACCAGCCTGCAAGATGCTGTCTCAAAAAAAAAAGATACTTTCATGACAAAGATTACATGAAGAAGCCGGGTGTGGTAGCTCATGCCTGTAATCACAGCACTCGGAAGACTGAGGCAGGAGGATCATGGTGTGTTCCAGACCAGCCTGGGCTACAAAATGAGTTCAAGGTCAGCCTGAACTGCACAGACTTTTTGAGACCCTGTCTCAAAAACATACACACACACACACAAATACATGAAGAAATTCATGACCACCAAACCAGCATTTCAAAAGGTTCTGAACGATACTCTAGGAAGAGACAACAATTTCAAGAATCAAAATAAAATGAATCCAACAGGCAAGATAAGCAATTAAATAGAAAGGAAAGAAAAGAAATCAATAACAGGAAAATAAAATGTTGACAAAACAAATCAATAACTTTTTTTGACAGAGGCTCTCACTCTGTAGTTCAGGCTGGCCTTGAAACCACTCTGTAGCCCAGGCTGGATTGGAACTCACAGTTAACCTCCTGCCTCAGCCTTGCAAGAGCTGTAATTACAGTTGTACACCACTCTGCCTGCCTCAATACCTATCAGTGATAATCATCAATGTGAGTAGTCTCAATTCACCAGTCAAAATAAATAGACTGGCAGAAAGGATCAAGAAACAAGATATAGGCCAGGTGTGGTGATGCATGCCTGTAATCCCAGGATTTGGGAGGCCCAGGCAGGAGAATCATTGTAAATTCAAGGCCAGCCTGGGGGGCTGAGTTCGAATTCAGCCTGAATTGCATAGTGAAACCCTGTCTCAAAAAGATTAAAAAAAAAAGAAATTCATAGATTGAAAGTGAAAAGACAGCAAACACCACAGTAAGTCATTACTTACTGTGTACCTGGGGGGAAAAAGAAAATCTAGTGTAACTCGGGGGGAAAAAGAGGAAAACACTATATCCTGCAACCATAATCTGGTAAAAAGCAAGGGTAATTATTTTATTTGCAGACAAAATGCATTTCCAGCCAAACCTGATCAGAAGGGACAAAGAAGGTCACTTTATGTTTGTCTAAAAGGAAGAGATAACAGTGATAAGTAAATATGCACCAAATGCCAGCACACTCAACTATATAAAAGAGACACCAGTGGATACGAAATATCCAATAAGCACTAATAGAACTGTAAAGGGGGACAAATAGATAGATTGACTAGACAAAGAAAATCAACAAAGAAGTATCAGAACTGAAAAAAAAGAAATATCAGAACTGAAACAAACCTTTGAATGAACACAGTTAATAGGTACCAACAGACTGTTCCACCCAATAACAGAAGACCCATTCTTCTCTGCAGCAAAATAGACCTCATACTAGCTCACAGAACATACTTAAATAAATGCAAAGGAATTGAAATTATTACATGAATATTTTCTGATCACACTGCAATGAAATTGGAAATAAAAAGTAAAAACTGGGGGATTTAACTCAGCAGCATAAGCACCTGCCTTGCAAGCTCACAGTCCTGAGTTCGATTCCCGGTACCAACAAAACAAAACAAAACAAACTACAAAATCACAGAAAGTATATAAACACATGTAAATTAAACAATATCCTCCTGAACATCCAATGGGTCATAGATGAAACTAAAGAAGAAATTAGACATTTTCTACACTTAAATGCCATTATGATATACTTACAGGATACCATGAAAACAGTCCTATCAGGGAAATGTATAGTGAAGAAATCCCACATCAGAAAAACAGAGTGAATGCAAATGAATAATCTGATGTTGAACCTCAAGGTTCTCAAAAATGAATAGCAAGTTGAACCCAAAGTTCATGTGAGGATAGAATAAAGATCTGATCAAATATTAATGCAATTGAGACTAAGAAAACAAAAAGAATCCATGAACTGAAGAGTTGGTCCTTTGGAAGATTAAACAAAATAGGTAAACCCTTAACTAGCTTCATCAAAAGAAGGGGAGAAAAGACTCAAATCCATGCAAATAGTAATGAAAAGGGAGAAATCACAATGGAGACTAGAAAAATCTAGAGGATCATTGCTACCTACGTTGAGAACCTATACTGTAATGAGATATAAAATTTTGAAATACGTAGATAGCTAGACACATATGAACCATCAAAGCTGAATCAAGAAGATACAAAAATTCTAAATAACCCAATCACAGTTAATGAAATTGAAGTAAATTTTAAAGACTATCAATAAAGAAAAGCCTGGGTCCTGACTTGTTCAGTGCTGAAGTCTAGAAAACTTTTAGAGAAGATCTAATGCTGCTACTTCTAAAGAGAATTCTTTGTGTGGTCTGCTGGCCATTTCAGAACTTTGGAAATGGAATGGTCAATTCATCAGAAAGAAATAGCAGGTGAGCATGGCGGACTTCGGGGTGCCGGCAGGGGAGGGACCCTGGTGCATCGGGACCTGCACCGTGTGGTTGACTCGGGTTGCCGGGAGAACAAAGCCCTCCTTCCCTCTCTGGGGGGCAGCTGTGAGTGTGGCAGACTTTCGGCAGCCTGAAGGAGAGAGACCCTGGTGCTTTGGGACCCGCACCGTGCAGGTGACTCGGGGTGCCAGGAGAACAAGGAGCACCAACCCTCTTTGGGGGGCAGCTGAAAGGGTGGCAGACTTTCAGCAACCTGAAGGAGAGAGACCCTGGCTTGTCAGGACCTGCACCGTGCGGTTGACTTGGGGTGTGGGGAGAACAAGGAACTCATCCCGTCTCTGGGGGATGGATGTGAGGTGCGAGCTGAGAATCAAACATCTCACGTCGTCCTGTCTCCTGTCCCGTGTCCCTCCCCAACTTAGCAAGTGGGAGCCAGTGAACTACACATCTTGTGAAAAGATTGATATGTTATTTAGTATGAGCTCCCCATATGCAAAGATATGGACAGGCATTTGGAAGAGAACGGAGAAAATATGACAGATAGTAAAGATCTCGGCTTGTCTAGCTTTGAAGTTTATGCTTTCTTATGACCCGTTCTGTTTTGTTTTGTTGTGTTTAATTTTACCCCCCTAAAAATAAAATTTAAAATATATATATATAAATAGAGAGGGGAAAAGAAAGTGCTCTAAAGCATACAACTGCATGTATGTTTAAGTGTGTAAGATAGATGACCACATTACTGTTTTTGTTAGATTGTTGAGCAGAACTGTTAACAGTCTCACAATTTGAATGTCTACTTTGTATGCTTTAATTTTGTAACTTGAACAACTATTTCCAAGGATGACAGTATGTAACTTATCAAGTGGAGATTTCTTAGTGTTTTTGTTTTTGTTATGTTGTTGTTGTTGTTGTGGTTCTTTTATTTTTTGCCTTTGGAATTCTGTATTGTTGGTAGAATTTTTCTGTTTTGTTTGGTTGTTTTCTTTTTTGTTTTTTCTCTTCAAATAAAATTTAAAATATATTACAAAGAATAAACAACTGGGATAACATGAAATTAAAGGGCTTTTGTACAACAAAAGAAACTACCAACACAGTGAAGAAACAACTCAGAGAATGGGAATGTTTTTTGTTTTACCAATTAATCCTTAAAGGACTAACGGCTAGAATTTACAAAGTATGCAAAAAATCAGACATCAAATTTAAAAAACTAAGCCAAGAATGCACATTTGAAATGAGTAGATACTTCTCAGATGAAAAAATGTAAACAGTAAATATATAAAAATGCTTAGCATCATGGGACATTGGAGAAATACAAAATAAAACAACACTGAGATTCCACCTCATCCCAGAAAGAATGGCTACTATCAAGTAATCAAGCAATAATAAATGCTGGAGGGGTTATGTGGAAAAAGGAACCCTTGTCCATTGTTGGTGGCAGTGCAGACTGGTGCAACCACTGTGGAAATCAGTGTAGAGACTCCTCAAAAAACTAAAAGTAGAGGTTCTGCCTGACCTAGCCACTCTCCTTCTTGGTATCTTCCAGAAAGAGTTAAAAATACAATGCCACAGAGATACATGAGCACTGGTCTTTCTAACAGTACAATTTGTAGTAAAGATTGGAAACAGCCTAGATGCCCATCAGCAGATAAATGTATTCAGAAAATGTGGTGTTTGTACCCAATGGAGTATACTCTGCCATAAAGGATAAACTTGAGACATGTTTTAGGTAAACAGATGTACCTTGAGACTATAATTTTAAGTCAAGCAAATCAGACATATCTATATTGAAATATTGCATTGTTTCTCTTGTGCGAGAAACTGAGAGCATCAATGAAGACCAAAATGGATCATAGACATTGGGAGGTAGGAAGGAAATGGTCAAATGGAAAGGAGAACTAGGGAGGTGGGAGGGGAGAGGGGTCAACATAAAAAAGGTACAAAATGGAAAGAAAGCTTTTGTAAATAAGGAGGGGAAGAAAGGTCTGTGGGGGGAGAATCAGGATATATTTTGTACACGTACAAATTCCCCATGAGTAATGTGATCATTATGTGTATCAAGAGTGTACAACAAAATTAATTTTAAAAAGAAAGAAATGCAAATATAATTCTGTAGTATACTTATAAGAATTTTAAGGAAATACACTCAGAGCAGACAAATGAGCAAGCTTCTCTCAGTTGTCAATGC